>APFE031360015.1:9340-31911 GCA_000404065.3 Pinus taeda | reverse complement strand
CATCAGTACAAACTCCTACCTTGCCCCAAAGACCCACCTGCAAAAACTGAGCTCAATCCCCGCACCCTAAATTGCAGATCCTCAACTTGCCACCAAAAAACCCCAAAAAAACCCCCAAATCAACTTTCAAATCAGTTTACTAGCCTAATATCTGTGTTACCTTGATTGGTCATCTCTTCCCATTGAAAATTTAACGAGATTGACCAGAGAGAGCCTTCTCCTGCCCCGTAGGGCTAGTTACGAGGCTGAATGGTTTGATGTAGCCTTGAGATTTGTCTATCTCAGCCTTGGTGAAATCTCAAGCGCTAACAGCAGGGAAGGTGATGCTGGAAAACAAGAGCCGATCGGGGATGATGGTTGCAAAGGAGGTACCTGGTGACTAAAAAATGACAATTGATCTATAGTCACAATTCTTTTGTCATGTGGAAAACAAACCACACGGAAAAGCGAAGAAACAAGAGCTCCCATGACATAAATATAGTTGCGGCCAAGGAGGAGATTGAAATCCAACACACCTTGGATGACCATCACGTCTATATAGATTATTTTACCTCCCAAAGTAATAGGGAACTTCGGAAGGATCCCTAAGGGTTGACTAGTTGCTCCGTCGAAAGCCAACAGATTCCAGGTGATAGGCACAAGCTGTGTGGAGCCCAAAGCTTGCCAAGTAGTGGAGGGCATGAGACTAACAGATGCACCTTCATCCAAGAGAGTGCCAGGTACTGCCATATTATATGTGTGTACTGTGATCTTGAAAGGCACATAATATGGGAGGTGGAAAGCAGTCAAGTGACTCCAATCGAAGGAAACGACAGAACTACTTGGTGGGGGTATCATATGATTTCCCCCATGATCTGTAGGAATAAAATAAGGACTCTCCAGAGCAGCAAGGACAGGAGGGTCACTTTTTGATTCAGGAGAATATGATGAGACGAGAAGAACATGAGCAGTATGATCATCATGCTCTTCTAGAACAAAATGAACAACTGGTGGCGAAACCAAGTCGACACTCTCTTCGACCAATGGTTGGTCAGGAACAGACATAACACAGTCAAACTCAGGAAGAGAAGGATGGGCAAGAGATGAATCCAAGTCAATCTCTTTGCTAATTTGGGGAGGATCAGAAGATAGCCTCTGATAACCAACAGGAAGTTGGGGTTGAGGAACTGCCAGATTTTCCAAAATTTTGGGAGCTTTATCCATGAGAGGACAAATGTGAAAAAGATGTTCACCTTCACATAACCTACAGGGAAATCTAATCTTCCCTTTCTTCTTACCATCACTGGCCAATAGCGTAGCATCGACATGATCTCCAGAGTTCGGTGAGGATGGTCGATCCGAAATTTGAGACCACACCTCCAGGACTCCGGGAATGCCAGGGAAGTATCGGAGGAGATGATCACCCTTGCACATCTTACAAGGAAATTTGACCTTCCGTGGAGGACCAGAAGGTTTTTCTACCGGAGGTGCACTCAGAACAATAGTCACATGGTTCGCCTCTCACTTATCTAACTTCTTCTTCTTCTTCTTCGTCTTCTTCTTCTTAGCCTCCTGGTTACTGGATTAGGAACTTGCACCAGGCGAAGTAGGAGAGGAGGGTGAAGAAATAGGGGAAGACAGTGAAGGGTCAACCCAAGAATCATCATGACGTGATTCAAATGAAGGAGACAATGGAACAGGAGTTGGGATGCTTAGGACCACCGAGGTTGAAAACAACCAAACATGTAAACCAATGGTTAACTTAGGCAAGGACAACGTTGCCATATAAGGAATACTAGCATTTCCAAAAGAAGGAAAAGGACCAGGATTCCCATTTGGGGAAAGACCTTGGCTGGTAGACTCTGGAGATGTTTCCATTGGGATCGACCTTGAAAGGAATGCTAACAATAACCAGGAATATTTCGTGGGTAGTTAATTTTACGACACGGAAACAAAAATGTGTCTTTTCATATTTGAAGAGTCGAGAAAAGGACGAAAGGTGACTCTATCTCTTTCGAGGCTTAATGAGCCTCAAAGGACAAGTGCTCAGATGGGCCTTTTACTTTTAAAGATTCGAAAAGGAATGAAAGTGATTGCTCTGGAGTACTAGACAAGAGGTTTACCAGACAAATCACAAAATTACATATACACCTTGGTAATAAAATGAAAGAGAAATGACCAAGGACTTTCAGTATGGCAGTTAATCTTCCCAAATGTTGTGTTCGGTGTCTTATGATTTGTAAGGTGGCAGACTCAGCTTCCTATGGATAATAGGATGATAAACTAGTGGGGTCTCCCAATATATACGTGATGGTACATGGAGCACAAATCCATACTAGTACCTATCGAACCACAAAAGGAGGAATCACCCAACCTTAGTGAAAACAATAGAAACTAGGTTTAACGACGCCAGAAGACGTCTCTAGCCTAGACCTCTAGATATGTGAGCGTTAGGTTCCAATGCTTTTTTAAGTTCATTCAATACATTTTAAGAGTTAATCTTGAATTAAGTTACGATTTCAAGGCCCTACCGAATGTGTTTCAACAATCTCTATTATGCAACTAAAATGAGAAAAAAACCATTCCTTTCGATGAACGTGTTGAAAATAGCAACAAGAAATGCTAAAAATAGAAGTGCTAAAAATAACAGTTTGGGTACCAGTGCTGGATTGAAGAATTTATCCATCAGTTAAAGAGATAAGGATTAGTTCTAATTTGAGTTGTAATTAATTGGCTCAGTTAACTGAGTCAAGTCCAGTTAGATTAATTTAAACAGTTTGTTTAAATTAATGTGAGTTCAGTTAGTCAATGCATGCTTGCATATAATTGGTGCACTTTAGATAACTGAATATTCTCTCATGAATAACTCATGCATGTCAGTTCAGACAGAGACTCAGTTGAGATCAGAGGAGGGACATTGTACTATCAGTTGGATGGATTTTTCCTATAAAGGAAACTCATCTATGGGGAAGTATTTATCTCCTTCCCGATTGTGCAGTTAGATCAAAGGTTAGTGAGTGTGTGAAAAGGCCAATTCACACATGTGGCTTCACTGGACCCCTAGAAAAATTGTGCAAAGAAATAGGAGGCTTGGAGGGCAGAGGAGAAGGTTTGAAAGAGGCCTTTGACTGTCTATGAGCAACAGAGGGATTGCAGAAAGAGCAGGATAGCTGGTGTGCTGATTCTTTTTGTAATCCAGACTTTATTTCCACTTATATGATAATACAGAGTTGGGGTTTTAGGCTGAGGCTTTCCTCTGGTTATTTCTTCTGTGTTATGTGTAATTAATTTCTTCTTATCAGTTATATGTGTTCAATTGGTCTTGCTCATATTGATTAAGCTTCCACAAAGTTTGTTGTAGAAGTAGATCTTGTATTTTTCTTTAGTCTATTGCATAATAGGTTGATCTACAGTGGGAATTTCTACATGGTATCGAAGCAAAGGTGATCAAGGAAGAATAGTATATAAGAAGGGAGAAGTTCCAATTTTGTGGTTCCTGAATATAAAAATCGAGTTCTTATCACATCTCTATTTCACCTATGGTGTTCAGTGGTTTAAGACTAGAGTATGTCCTTGGTGGTAGCTCGAATTATATAGCCTGGAAGGATTGCATGGAAGCAGTATTAGAGGATAACGGTCTAAAGGACTTCATTGATCAAGAAGTCACCAAGCCGACTGATGCTACTCAATTGGGATATTGTGTGGCTAGAGCAAGGAGAATCCTTCTGGAGGGAGTTCGAGACCAGATAATCTCGAGTCTCCATGGGAAGGAGACACCAATTTCGATGTGGAAAACATTGAAAGATCTATATCAGAATAGCAGTGATCAGAGGAAGCTAGCGCTGAAAGACAAGCTTCAGAAGATCAAGTGTGAAAAGGCTGACACGATCTCTACGTTTCTGAACAAACTCACCACATGTAGGGATGAGCTTGGAAGTGTAGGGATCATGATAGATGATGATGACATGGTGAGTATTGCACTCCTCAGTCTTCCTAAGAGCTGGCATAGCTACCAGGACTCAGTTAATGGAAGAGAGAAACTGCCAGATTGGGAATGAATTTGGTCGGATCTAATGCAGGAGGAGATAAGAAGAAGCACCAAAGATGGTTCTTCATTCAAGGAGGATGAAGAAAAGTGTGCCTTAGTGAGTTAGGTGAAGAAGGGGAAGGAGAAGGATTCTCATTCCGAATCCAGTTCTTCCCATGGTGGGAAGAAGTTTGACAAATCGAAAGTGTGATGCTTTGGTTGTCATGAGGTAGGCCATTTTGCTACAAATTGTCCACTGAGAAAATCCAAGAAGGGATCCATGGAAGGATCAGAAGGTGAGTCATTGGCCTCACAATTCGAGTTGGATTTCACACTATTCACATGCATGGTTTCATCCATGGTGGGAAGTGGTTGGTTTCTTGACAGTGGAGCCTCTTTCCACATGACTGGCAATAAGATTTTGTTCAGTACTTTGGAGGAGAAAGATATCTAGATACTCATAGTGATGGGTAATGATGAAAAGTATAATGTCTCAGGTGTAGGCATGGTTATTTTTCAAAGGGAGCATGGAGCTCGCATTACCTTGATCGATGTAAAGTATGTACCAGTACTGAAGAGAATTTTGGTGTCGATCGTGATACTAGAAAACAGAGGTTATGATGTAGTCTTTAGTAAGAGAAAGGTTTTCCTTCGACACATCACCACTAGATAGGTGAAGCAGATCGATTCACGATTCAAGAACCTGTATGCTCTTGAGGTTCAAGATGCATGCAAAGCCTTGAGTAGAAAGGAAATCGATGGAGACTTGGTGGTTGAGAGGGAGAGTACATTACCTCTCAACATGCATCCTCAGAAGAAGTCTTAGACAATTGTGGAGGAGCCACGATTGGTGAAGCAGCTTCTGGAGCTTGTAGAGCAGCCACAATTGGGGAATCCAAGAGGAGACAGAGTGGAGGCATCCACTCATGCAGAGACCTCCACTAGGGGTAAATTTTGAGCCAAGTGGACAAAGGGATCACATGCATCCATACCTCCAGGTAAGAGGTGGGGCGATGTGGAGTGATCGTCCCAAGAAGGCTGGAATAGGGGCAGGATCCTTGAGGTACCCAACCTCTTTGATTCAACTTTGCTACAAGAGCCCCGATAAGGATTAGTGAGACTGGCTAAGTGGGTAGAGACAAATGCGGATGAAGCGGCAAAGAGAGCTACAGTGCGAGAGTCCCAGGACTATGTAGAGCTAGCAGGCTGCAACAATGCTAGAGGCACAGGAGTGTTGCACCATTGCAGGATGGCATAGAGAGGTGTGCAACGATGCGAGATGCATGGAGTGCTGTAGTATCTAAGAGCTCAGAGAGGGAGCACTTGTCAGCAGCAGGTAGAGCTTCAGCATCAGAGTATGTTTCTAGCCCAACAGAGAGGTCAATTGGGAGTTTTTTTTTTTTTTTCTAAAGTTGCTGGAGCAACCACACTTGGTAGAGGTGTTGCATGCAAAACATTCCAAAGGTACAGGATCAGGTTTGAGTTGAATGCCTTTCTTGTTGAGAGGGAGTGTTGAAATTAGCAACAAGAAATGCTAAAAATAGAAGTGCTAAAGATAGCACTACTATAAATAGCAGTTTGGGTACCAGTGCTAGATTGAGCAACAGGGAATGAAAAATGGTAGTGCTAAAAATTGCATTTCTATTTTTAGCAGTTCGGGATGGATTCCTATTTTAGTCAGTCCCTAAACTAAAATAGTGAAGTAAAATTTGAATTTAAACTTAACAGTTGTTTGAAAATAAATAAATTAATTCACCATGAGTTAATTAGTTGTGAAAAATCAAACATCAAGTTTATGTGAGGACATGCAATAGTTTCTCCAATAATTGAGGAATTCATCCATCAGTTAAAGAGATAAGGATGAGTTCTAATTTGAGTTGTAATTAGTTGGCTCAGTTAACTAAGTCAAGTCCAGTTAGATTGATTTAAACAGTTTGTTTAAATTAATGTGAGTTTAGTTAGTTAATGCATGCTTGCATATAACTACTGCACTTCAGATAACTGAATATTCTCTCATGAATAACTCATGAATGTCAGTTCAGACAAAGACCCAGTTGAGATCAGAGGAGGGACATTGTACTAACAGTTGGATGGATTTTTCCTATAAAGGAAACTCATCCATGGAGAAGGATTTATCTGCTTTAGGATTGCGTAGTTAGATCAGAGGTTAGTGAGTGTGTGAAGAGGCCAATTCACACATGTGGCTTCATTGAACCCCGAGAAAAATTGTGCAAAGAAATAGGAGGCTTGGAGGGAAGAGGAGAAGGTTTGAGAGAGGCCTTTGACTGTTTATGAGTAGCAGAGGGATTGCAGAGGGAGCAGGATAGACGGTGAGCTGATTCTTTTTGTAATCTAGACTATATTTCCACTTGTATGATAATAAAGAGTTGGGGTTTTAGGTTGAGGCGTTCCCTTGGTTATTTATTCTGTGTTATGTGTAATTGATTTCTTCTTATCAATTATATGTGTTTAATTGATCTTTGCTCATATTGATTAAGCTTCCACAAAGTTTGTTGTAGAAGTAGATCTTGTATTTTGCTTTAGTATATTGCATAATTTGTTGATCTACAGTGGAAATTTCTACAGAACAACTACCTAAATGAGGGTAAGGAGTTAATTTACAAGTGAATGAAGATGATAACAAGCAAATGAAAGAACAACAGTGTAAGCAAGTAATCCAATCAATAGGAAACACAATGCATCGATTTTCGCTTATCTCACAACTACTATGACGAAAAATGAAAGATTTGAATTTCACTTTTCAATTCCTAATCATAAAGAATCTACTAATGAAAACATGCTTTCATTTCCATATACTATATGAGGGAAATGTTTTTGATTTTCGGAATTAATAACAAACAATAAAATGCAAGCCTGACTGATCAAAACAAATGTAATATGTGTTTCAATAGTGAAATGAAATCAAATCAACACAACACACTAGTTCGATGACCAATCACTACAGACCAATCAGAAAGGATAGACAAGAAACAAGGGAATAACTTCAAACATGTCAATAAGATGGTTGTGGATGTAGTTCATAATCTTGGAAGGAAAATCAACCCAAAACAAGTGAATTCTTGACGAAACTTTAAAAGGCTCAGGTCACACAGCCCAAAAAACAAAAATTCATACAAATGGAACCAAGAAGGATATGCCTTAGCAAACACAGTTAAAACAAGCTTAATGAGATGTAAGAGACAACAATAGACAAGCTACACTGGCCTATTCAGGAGGCAGGGCTATAAGAAGCAACCCTATAGGTGTTATAGACATATTTGGGCACTGCAACCCCAATCTTATATGTCGGTAAACTAAGGGCTCTTTAACCCCTAAAAGTGATGTTTCATACCCTAAAGGATCATGGTCAACTGATTACATCATTCCCAAAAAGTTCCACTTGAAAAACCATCCAGAACTGGCCAAAATAGGACACTGACTGCTCCATTGTCAGGGTGCAGTTCATACTGACTCCTACACTAGCCATGTGCGATGCATACTGATGAGGCCTTCTACAGGGTGCGATGAGTGAGAATGGACAAATGTTTGAGACAGTTTGCTAAGTGGATGCTCATGGAATCTTCTAGAAACTTCTCTTATGACACTTGCCTCTCTGAATTCTCCCAGGGATGAGTAAGAGATCCAAGAAATCTCTAAGTGGAACCAAGAACAACAAGTGGAATGACACTAATCAAAACCCCAGAGATGACTCACACCCATGCAAACATCTATAAATGGATCCCTCATCTCAGAGATCTAGAGGCTGAAATTTTGTAATCTGCAAGGAAGTGTTGATAGTTTGTGGTTAAGAAAGAGCATTGTATTATTGGTGTGATCTTGATTTTCATGAGGTGAAGAGGGCTTTGATGCTGGATCAGACAACTGGGTTGTAATTCTCCCTTCATATTTAATAAAGTTCTTTGAGTTTTCTTCCATACAATTGTGTATTTGTGAATGTTGTTATTTGTGAATTCCATTGTATGTTCATTGTATTTCTGATTCTGCAATGCTTATGATATAATAGATCAAGATGCTTTGATAGTGTTTTGTTACTTTGTTTCTACAGGTATTCTCTAAGCGGGATAAGTAGGAGAGTAGTTGCAAGCTCGCTCAAGGGGGGAGAGAGATCAAGCAAGGAGTCAAGTAGAAGATCCAGGTTGGTTCCTTTGCCTCTCTCTATCTATCATACATAGAAGAAATCCCAAATTGCTTTGATTGTTTGTTTCTATGATAGCTACCAATCCTAGAGGGCTAGTCGATCAAAAAGACACTAGTTTTCCTGGAAAAAAAATGGCGAATCCGCTAGGGAGTGAATATGTGATTGTTTGTTATTGTTGTTTGCTTTATAAATTATAGACAGAGCTTGAAGTTAGCTAGATAGCCTTCGAACTGCTCTTGCTCTGCAAGTGCATAGTAGATGAATGTTGCTTCAGTCAATCTCCGGTTTAGTTTATGAATTGAACCTTTGACTTACAAGCATTCTAGATGCCCTTTTGGTAGCTCAGTAACCTCCCAAGATCATTCCTCTGTACTTTTCTCTTTACTGTCCATCATACCTCAGCTTAAATCACTAAAATCAGCTGCAAATTTGAGCCAAAACCCACCTCAGTTGCGCTCCCTGGCCCATCGCACTGTCTGTCATTGTCAACTAGTATGCATCGCACCTCCCGAGCCTAAAAAGTGCGATTCAACCCTGTTTCTGTGAAGCCCAGGTGCAATGAATGACTGAGCCTATTTCCCTTCTTGAAATTTGGGTTTTTTGTCCTTGTTTCCAGCTCTGTTTAGTTGATTTGCTTCTTATGAACAGTGCCTCATTACTGAAGCCTGCTTGCATTACATAGATCAGCCTCCATTAGTTAGGATTAGTAAATGTTTTTATGTATTTGTCCATAATTTACAATCCTTTTTCGAAACGTTGCTTAAATCAATCTGTCATTTTGATACAAAGAGTGTTGTAACTGTCGTTTTGTGTCAAAAAGAGAAATGGTGTCGAGTCTTCCTTCTTTGAATAGTCGATTGAACTTTTTGTCATGTGTTTGATTTGATTTGTTGTTATTCGAAGTGTCGAAATAATTTTCTATTCAAAATTGAAAAGTGTCGTTTAAACTTCCTTTCTATTTTGAAAAATAAATTGTCAAAATGTTGCTTTGAATGAAATATTTCAGATCTTTGCTATACTTAGTTCTCTTTTTTAGCATTTCTTACATTAAGGGAATGAAAAAAAAATACATGCATTTGCATTTGCATTTAGCTTGTGTGTGAAAAATGATTTAGGAAAGTGCATTTAGAGTGTGCTCTTTGCTCTTTGTTTGAAAGAATCATAATTTTCTTTCCCTAGTAGCTAGGATTTTCATTGATCAAAATAAACAACGATCGTTTATCATTGTAGATTGCATTTCTAGGAATTTCAAATCAACATCATGCGATGAACCATTGAAAGGCAAACTTTTAAACAAGATCAACTCTAAAATAAATTTCAATGAACCTAACAATGCTTTGGAACTTAACGCAACACATCGAGAGGTCTAGGCTAGAGACATGTTCCGGCGTCGTAAAATCTAGTAACTATCATTTTCATCGAAGGTTGGGTGATTCCTCCTCTTTGATACGACAAGTGATAGCATGGACTTGTGCTCCCTGTACCATTGAGTATATATTGGGAGACGACAATAGGCTTACATCCTTTATCCATAGGAAGCCTTGTCTGCCGCCCTATCGATCGTAATGCACTGAACACAAAATTCGGGAAGATTGACTGTCGTACATAAGTCCTTGGTAATTTCTCTTTAATTTATCACCAAGGTGTATATTACAGTTTTGCGATTGGTTTGGTAATCCCTCTGTCTAGATTTCCAGAGTAGTCACTTTCGTTCCTTTACGACTCTTTAAAAGGAAAGGTCCATCTGAGCACTTGTCACTTCAGGCTCATTAAAAATTGAAGGGGACTAGAGTCATCTTTAGATTTTTCTTGATTCTTAAAAATTGAAAAAGCAAAGTTGTGTTAGAGAGTCATTAAAATTTATCAAATTCGGAATAACATCCCTGTTCCTTCTTTGATCTTAGGTTGAGATAATGGAGTCCACCAATCAAGGAATCCATTTTGAGGGGAATCCTATTCCATCCTCCTCTTGGTGAAATATTGGTGCTCCATATATGGCTACATTGTCCCTCTCGGGAATCACAATTGGCCTACCAGTATGGCTATTCTCAACCTCTGTCGTTCAAAATACCATGATTCCTCCGCAATCGAATCAACATCCAGTCGATACTGAAGTTGACCCTTCGCCTTCTTCTTCGTTTGTTTCTCCCTCCCATTCTTCCTCTTCGCTTGGTGAAAACATTGATGCTAGTAACTAGGTGGCTAAGAAGAAGAAGAAAGGGAAGGAGAAGAAGAAGAAGAAGTCGATTAAGCAAAGGGGCAACCATGCATCATCTGGTGAAAATCCGCACACTGATCTCTCCAAACCTAGATCTCCATGCATAATTTGTAAAGGAGACCATTTTCATCGAGAATGTCCGTGCATTCCTCGGATCTTGAGAGAATGGTCCCCCCATTCGCACCAACCGGTGTCATCAACCTCTAGTGATCATGTTGATAGCACAACGTCAACTAGTAATAGTGAAATCAATGGGCAGAAAAGAAAGGTCAATATTCCATGTAAGTTATGTAAAGGGGACCATACCCTTCCCTCATTGTCCTTTTATGGATGAAGCCAAAGGAGTCTTGCATAACCATCCTGCTTCACCACAACAACTTCCACGTGGATATAGGAAGCTCTCCCCAAGTCCTTTACTAGTTGAAAATCCGACTGACATAACTCAACCGTCGGTCAAAACACCTATCGTTGAAAGTGAATCTTCTAAGTCCATATCGGACCAAAGTCAACAGGTCGAAATGGCAGTCGACCCAGTTTTACCTTCAGAATATCATAATGTTAAGGGATAAGTTCCCCTAGGGTCTTGGGTTGATACCCTAGCAAATCGGAGGTTATCTATACAGAGAAGCACACATTCCAGGCAGACATGATGCTAATATAAACAAGCTCTATGATGAGAGGCGTACCTGAGGTCCTACATTTGAGAAGCTCCAGCTAGGGTCCAAACCCTCTAGGAGTTCCTTTTGCTCCTTCAACCTGCAAAATAATCAATTCCAGAAAGTACAACAATATATGGACCAAGCATCATAAAGAAATCATCTTCATAGTATATTGAAAGGTATTTAGTTACTCAATTAAAACAACCATTCATATGAGAATCATAACATTGATATCATAAACATGAAGAAGATTTATATCAGGAACAAAGTGTTTCTTTTATTATAGACAAATAAAGTACAAAAAGGAATAATTTCACCTGATTCGTCCTTTCACAGGCTCCAAGCGGAACCGTTCTCTGGATTTGTCCAATCTCAAGCCATTAAAAAACTCCTTCCATGACTTACTCAATGATTTGGATGAAGCCAAAGGAGTCTTGCATAACCATCCTGCTTCACCACAGCAACTTCCACCTGGATACAGGAAGCTCTCCCCAAGTCCTTTACTAGTTGAAAATCTGACTGACATAACTCAACCGTCGGTCGAAACACCTATCGTTGAAAGTGAATCTTCTGAGTCCATATCAGACCAAAGTCAACAAGTTGAAATGGCAGTTGACCCAATTTTACCTTTAGAAGATCAGATCATTCCCAAAGAGAGTGAGAACGATACTGTTCAAATTCTTTTTGTTACTTCAGAGTCCGATGAACTTGAGGGAAATCCACCCGTTCCTTCACAACAGGAAGAGAGTCCCCCAGTTCCCGCTACTCAAGGGGTTAATTCATCCATTTATTCGATACCCCCTCCAAGTAGTCTAGTCACTTCCTTTGATTGGAATCAACTAGCAAGATCTCACCTTCCTTTTAATGTACCATTCCAGATCATAGTACAAGTTTACAAAATGATCGTGTCTGGCACTATCATAGATGAAGGGGCATTAGTGAGTATCCTTTCCTCAACTGCTTGGAAAGCACTTGGTTTGCCATCGCTTATGCCTGTCATACATAATCTGTCAGGCTTTAATAAAGGAACCAATCGACCATTAGGGATCCTTCATAAGTTACCAATAACTTTGGGATGGAAAACCATTCACCTGAACATGATGGTAGTCCCAGGACTGTTAGATTACAATATACTCCTTGGACGTGACTATGTTTACAACATGGAAGCTATTGTTTCAACACTCTTTCGAGTGATGTGTTTCCCGCATGAAGGCAAAATTGTCACTATTGACCAGCTTTCATTCCCCATTTCAAGCATAGCTCCAAGTCGATCATCATCCCTAAATGGTCCTTTTGTGTCACGAATATCTCACCAACCTTCATTCCATCCTCCTGATTGTTGAGAGTATTCCAGTGAATGTAACGAAGCTTAGGGGGCATGCACACTTGTCTATTCTTTGTCTATTTGGTGGACGAACCCAGCTGGAAAGATAGGTTTCCTTGTAGGTTACGTGATTGGAAGTGCCATCCCACACCATTCACCTTTGTCTGTTTAGTGGACAAAACCAAGGAAGTGTTTTGTCTAACCACTGACAAAAACCATCCTGCTTAACCACAATGATTTCCACATGGTTACTGGAGACTCTCTTTTTCATCATGTTGGGGGCATGCAAACCTTTTTCGATTTCATTTTCTAGCTTTTTTAGCTTTTTAGCTTTTTAACTTCTTAGGTTAGGTGATTGATCCAACTCACCATTCACCTTCTTCCACGCTCCGGATGAAGAAAAGGAAGTGTTTTGTCTAACTACTGATGAAACCATCCTACCTAACCTCAGTAAGTTCCTTAGCTTTTTAGTTTTTCTATATTTTTAGTTTTGTCTTTTCTAGTTTTTTAGTTTTGTCTTTTCTAGTTTTTTAGTTTTGCCATTTCTAGCTTACATAAAAAGAAAAACTAAAAACCTGAGCATATGTTGTCGCATGGTTCAAGCTCATTAAAAAATAAACCTACCTATGAGCATATGTTGTCGCATGGTTCAATATCGTTAAAAAATAAACCTACCTCTGAGCATATGTTTTCGCATGGTTCAGGCTCGTTAAAAAATAAACCTACCACTGAGCATAGTTCCCCACAGTTCAAGCTCATTAAAAAATGAACCCACCTTTAGTAAATAACCTTTGTGATTGCCATGTTATCAGCCTTTTGGGCCTTGGTTGTGTCCCTGCCATCACCTCCATCCTTTTGGCCGATCATACGCTTCCACATGATTGTCTACCCTTTTGAGGAACAACTGCGACAAGTGGTCCTGTTAGCCAACCTCTTCACTTCACCATGTTTTGAGAAGTTCCAAGCTTACCTAGAACCAGTTGCTACCCTAAATGCCACTCGTTCCTCAAAAATGAGTCTCCATTAAACTCTTTTCAGACTCATTAAATATGAAAAGATTGTAGATATATTGGCCTTTCCAACTCGCTAAAGTAATTGGAAGTGTCATACCTCTTGTGTATTTTAATCTTTTTCAGACCTGAGGGATTGTCTCACGAAAAAGTTCGAGCGCTTGTCTTTTTTGGCTCGTTAAATTTATCAAAAATTCATCCCTTCTGTATTATTTTATCCTTTTTCAGACTTAAGGGATTATGCTACAAAAAAGAACTGCTAGAGTTTCATTTTCGTCCCTTTTCAAACTCTCTAAACATGAAAAGGACCGAGTTGTCTTTGTCGTTAAACTCATAAAAACAATAGCGACAAACTTGTCCACCCAGGCAAGAACGAGTTTCACTGTCGCTAGACTCGCTAAAATATAGCAACAGGTTTGCCCGAAGGGAAAATTATAGAACAAGCATATGTTATCCTCCTCAAGCTTGACAAAAATAAAGAGGTACTAGTCAGTAATGACTACGGAAAAATGGAAGAGAACTTGAAGAATTTTATGGTAGCAGGTCGCTCTTGAACATGACACTTTCACTCTGTCACCTTGATTGAGTCGGGTTGGGTTATTCCGTTCACCAGTCATTTCACCATTGGTATTATGCACCATCCATCTGTTGGGGCTAATGCTACCAATCTATCTTAGTGTCATTGATATGTTCAAGAGAAGTCATTCAGTTGAGAAACCACCATCCAGTTAATGCCTCATCCAATGCAATACCTTCACCCTCCATTTTTTCATGACCGCCATTCCTGAACCTTGTGTCATCAGATCATTTTAACCTCCAGAAAATCATTTGCTTCGTTTCGTGTCGTAGATGTGGGATACATTAAGGCCCTCCTACGACGGGTCACTTCTTGTCGACATCAGCTTATTATCCAAGAACTTGACTTAGAAACAACCCTTTCAGTACTTTGAAGCTTGCATGCCTCAATGGCAAGTTTCTCACTTCTGACGACAGGTTAACATCAATGGCCTTCGACCGAAATATTTTGCGTGGTGTTCGACATCGGACCATATATTCACACCATGTGAATTGTACTATAGTGCCTTGAGGGTCATTATCATTATCGATTATTCCTCTCACGTCTGTTAACAACTCACATTATTGGTTGGTAATCAGGCGATGTCTTTCCATGTTCAACTTTAGAACATCTCTTCACATGGATCAAATTGTACTTCAAGCGAAGATTGAACGAGATTGAAGACCCCAGATCTAGTTTCATCCATCCAGGCTGCGATATATTCAAGGATATAAACACATCAAATGTACATAGAAGATGCACAGATGGTCATCCGAGCCAGGGATGATGAATCTACATTTGAAGAATCACCAATCTACATATGCAGATGACTATCTTTTTTGTGTACATGAAATGAATTTATAAAGTTGAGCATGGGAATGCCCGCCTCAACTAGATCATGAAAATTATATTATGATGATGTATTGTATTGTATCTTATACAGGTCACCTTTCAGTTTCGAAACCTCGGATCCTCATGATAAAGCATTTCACCCGACATCAAAGATTTACGACTTCATGCTTTAGGGGGCAACTGTTATAGACATATTTGGGCATTGGAACCCCAATCTTATATGTCGATAAAATAAGGGTTCTTTAACCCCTAAAACTGTTGTTTCATGCCCTAAAGGATCATGGTCAGCTGATTACATCATTCCCCAAAAGTTCCACCTGAAAAACCATCTAGAACTGGCCAAAACAGGACCATACTGACTACTCCACTGTTAGGGTGTGATGCATACTGACTCCTACACTCGCCAGGTGCGATGCATACTAATGAGGCTTTCTATAGGGTGTGATGAGAGAGAATGGACAAATGTACGAGACAATTTGCTAAGTGGATGCTCATGGAATCTTCTAGAAACTTCTCTTATGACACTTGCCTCTCTGAATTCACCCAAGGATGAGTAAGAGATCCAAGAAATCTCCAAGTGGAACCAAGAAAAAAAAATGGAATGACACTAATCAAAACCCCAGATGACTCACACCCTTGCAGACATCTATAAATGGATCCCTCATCTAAGAGATCTAGAAGCTGGAATTTTGTAATCTGCAAGGAAGTGCTGATAGTTTGTGGTTAAGAAAAAGCATTGTATTTTTGGTGTGATATTGCTTTTCATGAGGTGAAGAGGGCTTTGATGCTATGAGGATGATGCTAGATCAGACAGCTGGGTTGTAATTCTCCCTTCATATTTAATAAAGTTCTTTGAGTTTTCTTCCATACAATTGTGTATTTGTGAATGTTGTTATTTGTGAATGCCATTGTATGTTCATTGTATTTCTGATTCTGTAATGCTTATGATATAATAGATCAAGATGCTTTGATAGTGTTTTGTTACTTTGTTTCTACAGGTATTCTCTAAGCGGGATAAGTAGGAGAGGAGTTGCAAGCTCGGTCAAAGGGGGAGAGAGATCAAGCAAGGAGTCAAGCGGAAGATCCAGGTTGGTTCCTTTGCCTCTTTCTTTTCTATCATACATAGAAGAAATCCCAAATTGCTTTGATTGTTTATTTCTAGGATAGCTGCCAATCCTAGAGGGCTAGTCGATCAAAAAGACACTAGTTTACCCCGAAACAATAGGAATCGTCACAGGGGTAAGACTGACAACATGAGATGATCACCAAATTGTCGCAAGCACTATACTAGCAACTGAGCGACGTCGTCACAAAGGTACACTTGTTCTTAGCGACGGTCTGATTTAAGGAATCATCGCAGCTGTATGACAGGATATCCACGACGTACAACTTGGGTAAAGTAGACAGGGGCGATTCATTGCAGCTGTTAAGAGCTAAACAATGACAATCTTAATTAAGAGGCAAAACAAGGCAAAGCCAGTTGAAAGACACCAGGCTTATCACACAAACAGTGAGGTGGACTACCAGATCGACTCAAACGATCCAAATCACTGATGGTTCAGTCCCAAAACAAAGAGACACTATGTAATTCAATCGAAAACAATAAGAGCAAAATCAAGAGACAACACACCAATCATGCTCCCTAGTGGAGTTGCAAGCTTGTGAATCAGGAAAGTTCCCTTTGCGAACAGAGGCAACCCCTCTAGCCCTAAAGTGGGTCTAGTCACAACAAGACAAAGACAATAGCTAATTCCTTAAATAGTTATCATTGGAGAGGCCTACCTTGTACCAGTGTTTGATGAAGTCTTCATCACATTGCTTTAGCTATCGCTTTCTTCTCGTTAATGAATGATTCACCTGAAACAACATAAGAGAATGACAAAACACATAAAGAGCACGACAACGAACTATCTACTTATAGAGTCAAGGAACCATAAGCTATCAACATACATTTCATACATGATATAGGAAATAAATATTGATTGTATTAATATAAACAACAGTAAAGCTTACAACCACGCCTTGACATCGCAAGCTTCCTTGAAGGGTCCGATTAATATGTCTCCATAAGCATTCACTCTCAAATGTCTCCCAGAAGAACTGATGACTCTCTCTCTCACCCAAAAGCACAAGTATGAGACTAAGGCAATCACAACAAGACTTCCTTCTTACAAAACCATTTTACACTATCAATCCACAACCTATTGCTAGGCTATCAGCAATCCAAACTGTAAGCTATCAATCCAACACCAAGAACTAGCTAATTTGCTAACTTGCCAACTAGCTGATCATAGCCATGGAGGATGATTTTATAAGAGGAGAAGCCTCCACAAATGAGGGGAGAGGAAGATTATCTTCATGGGAGGTTACTTAAAAGTCGGAACCACCATCTCAATGAGGAAATGTGAACTTCTTTAACCCAACAACCAGCTCCATAATAACCCAGAAGCATTCTGTTTGAACTAATTCGCCATATCTAGGTCGTTGTGGGTCAAACACTAAGACTTAGAGACGACATCGCAAGGAATTAGTGCATTCATGGTTATCATCGTAGGCAGAATACTAATGACCTGCAATGATCCCTAAAATCTGACCGTCGCTGAGAACATATGTACTCTTGCGACGGTGTCATGAGGATATCATTCACTCTGGGCCATCGTCATAGGCATGATATTGATGTCCTGCGATGATCTTGAAACATAGGTAAAAACGGTCAACTTCAGGATTAATGAGCACAGTTAATCTTCTTGAGTGATATGGCAGATGTGGACACATATTTTGATGTATGACACAGAGCAGATACAATGTAGGGACCAACTCAACCCGAGATCATGGGATGTGGGGTCGATGACAAAATACTATGTAACAACTATGTAAGAGAACGTTTAGGCCAAGAAAACTCTAGAGGATAAGTTGGACAAGTTGAAAAAGAAATTCAGGGTGTATATCGACATTGTTCGCCATATGAGATTTTCTACTAGGGACTCCCTGCACTTTTTTTCTGCTCAAGCGCAGGGTGGCGAGCACTCAGGAGGGGAAACAGAAAAAGTCTAGAATCAAGAGGGAGCCTGCAAGCACCTTTGCCAGCCATCCAACCAATGATGGCACTCTTACTGGCGGTACACCAAAGAATCCCAACACTATTTTGATGAGTACCAATCTTCCTGATAAGTTTATGAAGCAGTCTATAAGTACCCAATTTTGGCTCTCTACCTAGTGGATTTGTCACTTGTGTCTTTATGTTCATGGTTTTCAAGGTCAAACGAATAGTAGAAATTTTGGCAGCTCCTGCAAGGGGAGTTTTTCCACATTTTTTGTAAATTTGTCATTTATAAGGCTGGTAGGGAAAACCCTTCAAATCATTACAGGTAGTCTAGAAAGGAACTATTATGTCGGTGGTCATGCGTTTAGTGTGACCAACCATGCTCATTTATTTCTCTATGTGATTCTCTGATTTTGGAGATATAATATAGCTCTCTCTTACTTACCAGAAGAAAAGATCAATAATTATTTCCATTAACTATGGAGTACAATGGGAGAGATGGTATTTATGTAGCCAGATCACAAAACAACAAAAAAGATAGATCAATGATTTTAAAATAAGCCTCTTTGAGGGGGCAACCTCCTTTTACATCAGATAATTGAACAATTCTTGGATGACACAAATGACAATACCTCCTTAGTATATCTATGGGTCTAAATGGTCACAATATAATTAGGGCCTACATAGCAATAATAATGTAAGGGCACAACAATAACAATAGTGGGCTTCTATGGGGCACAACAATAAAAATATGGGGGCTACATGGTACACAACAATAACAATATGGGGGCTACACTAGTATTATAGGGACCTAACATACCCCTCTCCTTCAAAAAATTGTTGTCCTCAATGCTTGATTAATTATGGATGCTTTTGTATTAAATAATCATCCTCCCATGTGGAATATTCTTAGGGTAAGTTTTTCCACTTGATGATATACTATGAAATTGATCGATTTTGTAGCTATTGGATTCTTGTTTTTGTGATTTCTTCAGGCTCTAATATGTTTTTTCCTTCCTCATCAAGTTCTGGAAATATAGTTTGAATTGGAATATTTTCACTTATAACCTTCTTCAAACATGAAACATGGAAAATTGGGTGTATTTGTGAAGATGTAGGTAGCTCCAATTTGTATGCCATAGTACCAATATTTTGCAATACCTTATAAGGGCCATAGTACTTGAGTTATAATTTATTATCCTTTTTAGCTTTCTTGAGTGCCATTTGTTTGTATGGTTGTAGTTGTAAAAATACTCAATCACCCACATCAAAACTTCTTTCGTTGCGATGTTGATCAGCTTGTTGCTTCATTCAATTTTGCACTAGAGTAATATTATACTTTAAGAGTTGTATAACTTGTTGTTGATACTTGATGTGATCTTCCACTACTTCAACGTGTTGAGGCCTTGAAAATTTCCCTTCAACACAAGGGGAAAACCACCCAGTCCAGACCTTAAGGCAACTCCTTTTTCGTTTAAGTAGTGGCTTCGACTGGGGATAAGGGGACCAATTTCCCAATGAAAGATGATTGAATGAGTGTTTAATGCTTATAGTGAAGTGAAATGGATAGATTTGCAGTAATGAATTAAATGGAAAAATAATTGCATTAATCTACTCTATAATTCGGGATTGTTTAACATTTATCTAGATGCAATCTATAATGATTTTCCTTAGTAAATGATAACATAGATTGCTTAAACACCAATGTAAATGAAACATATTTCAAGATGATTAGTTTGATTAAGTATTTAATCAAAATAATGTGTAAACTCATATCACATTTATAATATCACAACAAATTGTTTAACATGTATAAAAATATCAATAGTAACATGATCAGTAGTGAAACATGTAACATTGTTCTTTAAATATCGAGTAATAATCAATTTGAAAAGATAAATTTACTATTTACTTATGAACATAATAGAGGTACAATGATATAAATACCAGATATACTTCGTTCAGCTCATAAAAGAAATAGCAGTAGTTTATTCCTTCTCACAAAGATGATTCCAGGAGTACAGTAATGCAACTTCTCAAAAATCTTTTGGAAAATTCCTAAACAATGTTCCAATTGTTCTATTGAGAAAAGGATGAAAGTATAGTAGTGTGAGCTTTCGTAAGCCTTTTTTCATAAAATTTAGGACCTTTATTTAATACAAAAATTAAGTTGAAATAGAAAAAAACAACTGAATCTATTGTGCAACGCGTTGAGGAAATTTAAACAGATCCCTTAAACAATGCTTAAAGCAAAACAATATTTTGGTAGAAGTTTCTGAAAATGATTTGTTGTCTTCATCAACTTTTGTTCCATAAAATTCTTTGGATGTTTGTCTGCATGTTTGAATTGATCTGCCACTTATCAACACAACTGTATTCCTCTGTCATGAACCTGAACAAGGAAAGTAGGAATCGATAAGTTGGAAATAAAAGAAATTGATGAGAAAGTTTTATTTGAAACTAATCACTTTTGCAGGAAATTAGAAAAATGTAGAGCGTAATAAATCTGAATACACCCATCAGTGAGAGTCATGCAGAGTGAGTGTTATATACCTGGGGGGGTAATATGGGGTACCAAGGGAGGTACCCAAGGTAATAATATAATAATGAGATGGGCCATAGTAATAAATAAGGTGGTTAACCCATATCATGTAAGGGACCACAAGTAGTTAGTAATAATGTAATGGGCCCATGGTATTAGTGGATGGTATGAGGGAACCATGGTATTGCATGTATGAGGCCTATATAGAGGCTAGAGACTCCACATGGAGGGAGGTCAAGGAATTGTGCCAAGGAATATTGTATGAACAGGCATACGGCTTGTGGAGTGTTCTCCTTCCTTAAGGAGTGAATGTATGGTGTTGCCCTACCTTAAGGGTTTGATCAATAAAGAAGCATTTCATATTGCATTGTCTTATATTTTCATATCAAATTTATAATATTTCCGGGTTAGATCTATAACAAGTGGTATCAGAGCAAAGAAGAATTCCTATCTATATTCAGATATTATTATTCTTGGGTTTATTTCTATTATCATATATTTTCAGATCAGATCTACAACAAGTGGTATCTGAGCACTTTCTTGGGCAAAAAAGTGGAGTTTTTTTTTTTTTTTTTTGCAGGATTACGGGGGCGGTGAGTTTGAAGATCATATCTGTATGTTTTGGTGCAAGATCTGAAAAAAATAATTGTATAATTGGATTCTATGTGAAAAAATACCTGATTTCAAAAAAAAAATTAGCCGAATCGGAGTCCAGGTGAAGGAGATATCGCTCATTTAAAAATCAGTGGGGTTGCAGATAATGTTTCAGGGCAGCGAGTTTGCGGCGCAGATCTGAGCGTCCTGGTGCAAGATCTGCAAAATCTAATTGTATATCTGGATTCTTTGTGAAAAAATACCCAATTTCAAAAAAAAAATTCAGTTGAATCGGAGCCCGGATGAGGGAGATATCGTTGATTTAAAATCAGCTCTTTTTTGTAGAAATATTGGTGACGGCGGGAGAGTTGCAACGCAGATCTGAAATTCTAGTATCTAGATCAGAATTTCTATCACATGGGCAGATGCAGAATGGTTGTTCCATTTCCAAAAACAGGTCATAATAGGGATTCTGAGCAATATTGACTAAACTGTGACAGTTTCAAATTTTCGCCAAGTAAGTGATTTTTTCTCAAACCCTCTTCATGGAGATGTTATATTTTACAGGGAAAGATGATGGTCCTACTATTGAAGAATTCATACAGAGATACAAGTCCACACATGGCACACTTTGGAAGATTCCAATAGTGCTTAATATGAGAGATGAGGCTAAAAAATGGTGGTTATCATTTGACCACAAGCAGTTGACCAAACATTCAGATGCAAAATTTGAAACATTATTTTTGGACAAATGGTCTCGGGCTAGAAAAAAGGAGAATGAGACACATAAGGGGTTATTTGTTACGGGTGTCTCCTTACTGCAGGTACATGGATTGATTCAGAAGGAGAAGATCATTGTTTCTATAAATCCTAATTGCAAGCATAATTTTATCAATGTTAATTTGGCAAAAAAATTGCACGTTCCAACAAAACACATTGAAAACACACAAGTTGATGATGCGGATGTTCAACTTTATAAGGATTTGAAGCTTTCTATGGATAAGTATGTGTTGCATGGTGATTTTTATACTTCAGAGAGGGATAATATGGATGTTTTTTGGAATATCCTTGGATGGAATCTGCGGGTACTATCAATATTAATGTGCAGAAGAAATTCCTGAAGCTTTGGTATAAAAAGAAGAAAATTACATTACAGGACATTTCCATCAATAAACAGGTAGAGTACACGGAGGCTAAAGCAGAAAATGTTCCAGGCACTGACATATCAGATGATGAGCCTTTGATGATCGACAATCAAAGACAAACAGAGATTGAAGTAGAAAAGGTTACAGGTACATCAGATGAGGGCTCAGTGGTTGAAGTCATATTGGAAAATAAGACATCACAACAGGCACCACATCAGGGTGAATTAAAGAAAAAGACACCATGGGTTAAAATTTCAACATATCATCACCCACATCACCTCACAAGACAACCATCAAGATGGAAACCAAGTAGTCACAAGGACAACAACCCCCGTATAACGGATAGCGAGGAGCGAAGATCTACCTACTACACATCAACACACAAGAGCTGCCACGGTCAACTTCCATCTCAAGCGAGCGAGGCACCAGCGAGATCGAGGGTTCACCTTTCTCTTGGATGGCT
>APFE031360012.1:0-12258 GCA_000404065.3 Pinus taeda | reverse complement strand
AAAAAAAAGAACAACAAATATATGAGGCTAATGAACTAGATATCTAATCCAAAAAACATTCACCCTCACATAAAACCTTAGCCTTGAAGATGAAAATCATTTTAAGGAGGTCTTTCATCAAAAAGATAAAACTTCCATTTGAAATAAAATTATTTAAATACAAATTAATGAAACCTCTTCTCTATGCTTTGCCCCTTGATTTTATCTCCAATAATATTTATGAAATCATAAGATCTCCTAGTAAAGGGAGAAGGTGGCAAAAGTGGAAGCCCGACATCCAATTACAAAATCTAGGTTTGAAAAGAAAAAATCCTGATAACCGTGAACTTTTAATGGCAATGTGTAGCTTAGAATATCCTTACAAAAGTGTTGATATCTCTTGAGTTGCAGAGGAGAGGAACTTCCTCCTCACTCTAAAAAACATTATTTACAAATTATAAAAAGACACCAAGAATGGAGGGATATTAAAAAAGTTTTGGATCCCCTTATTTTATAACTTGGTTTTATAACATTAATCTATTTTTATTTACCATTGTTGCTTTGGGTTTACAATTTTTTTTTTCTAAGTAAGATTAAATCTATTAATGTAACAGATGGTACAGAGAGTTCTAGGCATAAGAGTGCTGCCATACAGTCAACAAGATGTCAAAAATTGAGTTGGCTGCAAGGGGAAACTGGCCTAAGAAGCATTTGAACGCTGCCTCCCAAGAGGAAACCATCCTTGAGTTGACAACTGTAAGGCAAAATACTGAGCTTCCCACCAAGGGAAACCGAATCGTACATAGATTAAGAACTAATTTAACTACAGATACTAGCTTAGACACACTTAGATACATAGGTGACAAAACTAGCAAAATGCTCAGAAGACTAGACATGATGGCGAGGAAAAGAAGAGGCACTAGAGTCCATAGTCATCGGAGGGTGATTCCTCTTCAATTCTGCATCACCCTCCTTCCTTGTCATAAGGATATGGATTGGGACCCGTTTGAGAAGCGTCATCCACCGCTACATGCTCACCTGCAGTCATCCTGGTGTTCTGGAGCTGGCCAGAGCTGATTCCATTAGGATCTAGATCGGGAATCCTTTGAGGAGAGTCATCCACTGCTTCCCGCTTGCCTGCAGTCGTCCCAGTTCTCTCGAGCGGGCCAGAGTTGTTGTCATCGGCCAAGCGAGAGGGATTATTATCTACGGGCACATGAACAGGTGGAACGTAAGAGGAGGCGTGTGGGATGATAGGGGGCGCAGAAGACGGGGGAGAGGTGATGAAAGCAGGCCGAGGATCAATGTAATGGTGAGAGGCGAGGGTAACATTCCACGGGGAGGGAGGGAGGTGACGAGCTTGACCACATCCATGAATACAACAGGGTGCACATTCACTGGGATTACGAGAGGGGGATGAGTAAGAGGAAGGGGAAGGGGAGGGATTAGGCCTAGAGCCTCCTTTGCGGCATCTCATGCAGTGCCTCAGCTTTGGAATTGTAGCACAGAAGTCATGAGAGCCGATGGAAATGAGAGAGGGTCCCAACAGAGGAAGGTGGGGGTGAAATCCGAATAGAGCACAAAGGAGCTGAGCACAAAACGGGCTAGGCGATTGATGCTATCCAGGGATGAAATTAATGTAGGAGGCTAGCGGGCAGCACTTTCCAACTGTGGTGTGAAGGTTGTGCACTTCAGCTTCTAGCGAACAACGAGAACCTATAGGCAAGAGTTGTCTTGACATGCAGACCGTCCGAGCACCACAATTCTAGATCAAAGCTTCTAAATTCTCAACTAAGGATGGGGTCACAGGGGCTTGAGGTTTCATGTTGAAACTCTTGGTGTCTCAGCCTCCCCACCAATATAAATGTCGCGTAGGGTGACTGCCCATCGACTTAATTATTCCAGAGGTGAGTACCTTCCTTCCGTTGGTGAACCAGTCGGATTTCCACGCGCTCGACTGCCATATCGTAACCTCCATCATGTCAACGCCCACCCGCATCCAGGGTAAGTTGTCCTGATGCACCAACTGAGTGCATTCTTGAATGAGTTTGCTATCATTGAGACTGGGGAGGGACCATGCAGAGAGGGTCTGGGCGTTCGTTACCCCTTTGTTGGTCAGCATATCTGCCACTTTGTTGCAAGATCTTCTAGTGTGCTTGAGGTAGATGGCTCTGTGCTCTTGCAGTCATTCATTCAGCTATAAGTTCCAATATTACCATGAGCCTCCAACTGTCGGCTACTCTTGAGGAAAGGGAGCCTGAGAGGATCTTACTGATCATGTTGATGATGATTTGGATGTCACCCTCAATCTCGATAGGGAAAAAATTATGGAGCTGGGCTAGCTGCATACCATGCCATAGACCTTCTAGTTCTGCAGAGTTATTGGTGTCCCATCCCATAGAGCCATAGTAAACGAGCATGCGTTCGCCTTTATGGCTGCAAAAAATTCCCCCAAAACCTGCCTCCCCAGGATTACCTTTGGAGGCTCCGTCAAAGTTGAGCTTTATGACACCCTCTGCAGGGGAGACCCATTTTCCATTAGAATTTGTCTTTGGGACTCTTCAACCAATCGACTCAGGATTTAGATTGAGCTTGAGCTGCCAATTGTTCCAAACTTGTTGCTCCTAGGGTAGAATAGGGAAATCTTCCTTCTGCCATTTTTGCAGCGCTAATTTTTCCTGGAGATTACAGCAATAATTAAATGGGAGGATTTCCAGAGGGGTAGACTAGTTCTTGAAAATCCTTCTATTCCTCTCCTTCCAAATATGTCATAAGATGAGACATGCAATGTGCCTCTAGAGAGAGTTGAGCATATTGCTCCGGTAGGGTGCACCTGGCCAATTACGAATGATAGTATTTAAGTCCTCAGATTGTCGACCATCTCTTCTACACTTGGAGCTCACACTTTCCCAAAAGAAGGTAGCCAGAGGGCAAGTCAGCATAACATGTTGAATGGTCTCCTCTTGATTATTACCGTTGGGGCATCCGGAAGGCCTAGTGAAGCCTCTTTTCATTAAATTGCCCCATGTGAGGATTTTCTTGTGACAAAGCAACCATAGGAATGAGGAAACCTTGGAACAAAGCTATAGCAACCACAACTCTTTCCAGATGGGGTCAGGGGGTTCGAGAGTCTGGGTCATCAGGGCATAGGCTTCCTAAGTGGTGAACTTACCTTTGGGAGAGTGTCCCCAGTGAAGGATATCCTGCTTGTCCAAGTATCTGATTTTCCTGCTGATTAGTTCTTCTTCCAGCGCTAGATGAGCCTGAACTTGCTGGTTGTTCAAGAATCTTGCAACAATTTTCCAGCACTTGTATCCATAAGCATGGTTTTCCTCCCAGAATTGGTGAACTGTGGCCTCCAGAGGAACAATCAAATCATATTGGAGGGGTGGTTTGATGGTTGAGAGGAGCATGGGTTGCTGATGCCACGAGTCTGTCTAGAACCTAACTGTGCGGCCATTGTAGACCTCCTAGAAACTATGATCCTAAATAAGAAGATGGTGATTTTTGGTAGCGTTCCAGATTAGAGAGCCTGCTTCTACAATAGAAAGTAGAATGAGCTCTGAATGGGGTCTATGGTTGGCATATTTGGCATTCTAGAGTTTCGCCCATGGGGAAGAGGGGGAGGATAGCCATTGCCACCACACCTTAGCCCCCATGCTAGTGTTGCTGTGCTGAGGGTCATGGAGGCCTAGCCCCCCCAATAGCTTTGGCTTGCGGATTATATTCCACTTGACCAAGGCCCATTTTCTGTTCTGTCTGAATGCTCCCCATAGGAAGTTGCGCTGAAGAGATCTGATTTGCTTGAGGACCCATTTCGGGGCTGCAAGGACCGAGAAAAGATAGAGTGGCATGGATTGAAGGACAGACTTGACCAGAATGAGTCTGCTAGGAAGGTTAAGGGGGCGAAAGGTCCAGGAGGATAAACTAGCTTTGAGTTTATCCAAGAGAGATCTCCAAGAAGAGTGTTTGAGCGCTGAGACAATCAAGGGGGCTCTAAGGTACTTGACGAGCAAGCTAGAAATGGAGAATCTGAGGATTCTAGCAATGCGATGTTGAATGAGAATAGCAGTGTTAAAGGAGAATATTTGCGACTTGGAGGCATTGACAATCATTCTTGAAGCTTTGGCAAACAAATCGAGCAAGCTCTTCAAGGTGGAGGCTTCATGGGCAGAAGGATGACCAAACAGCATAGTGTCTTCCACAAATTTCTAGTGGGTATGAGGAGGGGACTCATGAATGGAGATGCCACGAAGCTCATGTGAATGAAGGGCATGAGAGATGGTCCGAACTAGCCCTTCTGCCATGAGCACAAAGAGAAAGGGGGACAGCGGATCACCTTGGCGAATGCCACAAGAGGGGTAGAAGGGATGAGAGGGGATACCATTGACTAGGATGGAGAAAAAGGAAGAGGAGATCACGCTCATGACGCGTCTTATCCAAGGAGGGCTGAAACGAAAAGCTGCTAGCATCTGTTGAATGAAATTCCAATTAAGTTTGTCAAAATCTTTTGATAAATCAATCGTAAGGAGCATACCTGGCTTTTTAGTCTTCTTCAGCAAATGCATAATCTCATGAGTGAGAATGATGCCATCCAGGATTTGTCGCCCCTTTACATAAACAGTTTGCTCACGCGAGATGAGCAAAGGAAGCAACGACTTTAACTTGTTGGCAATAACTTTGGAGATTATATTGTAGATGACATTGCAGAGGGCAATGGGGCGGAATTTGTTAGGCGTGGCTACTTCGTCCTCCTTGGGGATCAGGGTTATGAAAGTGGCATTAAGAGAAGGGAGAAGCCAATGCATGGATCTGGACTCCTCCACTAATTGCGAGATCTCATCTTTGATCAAATCCCATAAATGATGAAAGAAGTTGAAGGTGAAGCCATCAGGTCCTCGAGCTTTACCTTCCTTGTTTTGTAGGACAGCTTGTTCAACTTCCAAAAGAGTGATAGGGCGAAGAAGAAGATGATTGTGCTCCTCCGTGATTAGCTTTGGTATATGTTGTAGGATTTTGTTAATTGTTGGTCGCGTGTCAGACTGGTCTTCCTGTACCACCGATTTGAGATGAGAGACCAATTCAACTTCTATGGCCTGATTCTCCTCTAGTCTTTCTCCTGTTGGGCTAAGGAGAAAGCTAATATTGTTACACATCCTACGTTGAATGGTAGAGACGTGGAAAAATTTAGTGTTCCGTTCTCCTTCCTTTAACCATCTGATCGGGGATTTTTGTTTCGAGAGAATCTCTTCTTAAGGAATTTAGACTTCTATGATCCATAACATTGTTTAGAGAATTTTCGGCGAAATCACATAATTAATCATTTGTTAGCGCGTTTCGAACCAACTAGTGTAGTTCATCGTGAGGACAAGTTGAAGATACAGATCCAATTTAGCATGTTAAATAGTCTAAGCAGAGACTCCAAAGGCTAAAAAGACTAACCACTACTTTTTGACTCAAGGACCCGAGTCAAACTTCCTTCAAATAATTTAGTATTAATATTCTTCTTACTATTACCATTATTCTTCATATTTACTATTATATTTATGGAGCTAAGTTAAACTAGGTAAAAAATAAAATAGATCAATGGTTAGTTAATAATCCATTTATTTATTTAAATTATTAATTCATTATATAATATATATATTTATATATATATATATATATATATATTATATATACTAATATTTAATAATATTTTATTTTAATGTTTAGTTATTTAAAAATATTTTATATATAAATTATTAGATAAAAATATATAATCATTCTAATAATAATAAAAACTATATAAAAAAAAATTCTTACTTTTTTAAGGTTAGTTTAAATGTTTCTTCATTTGTTAACCGAATTATTCATTAATTATTCTAAATATACAACTATATATATCTTACTTAAAAATAAATAAATAAAAATAAAAATAAAAACTAAATAAATAGAAATGAATAAATGAATAAATAATATTGATTAGTTACTTTATTTTGAAAATACTTTATTTATTTATTAATTAATCATAAATATATTAATGAATATGTTAAAATAGCAATAGGTTGTTAAAAACCTAGGCTAATAAAAAGATAAATAAATACCTTACATTTTAAGGATGGTTTAATTTTTTTTTTTTTTTTCTAATTATTCGCTTACTAAATAAAATATATATATTATGCTTAATATTCCTAGGTTGCTAATAACAGATATATAAATAAAACAATTTTAATGGTAGGTTTACAAATCAAATAAATAATCTTAGAATATAAAAGGCAAATTTATTGGATTATTCATTCCTTGTTTATTATAATAATAATAGTATGGTATATTATTAATTTATTAATTATTTATAATAATCCTTTTAATTCTGAAGGTATAGAAGGAAAATAAAAATATTTTTACTTTATTAAAATATTACATGAATAATAAATAATTGTAATAAATACAATTAATGGTTCAAAACCCATTTTATTAAAATCTTATTAATAGCTTATAAATACTAAAAGGTGAATAGAAAGGATTAAATTATACTATTCGGGTGATAATTAAAAGGGGAACAAATCAAATCGAGAATAAAATCATAAAAATATCTTAACAAACCAAGGGAAACAACCTCTAAGGGAAGGAAACAATAAACACTAAGATCTTACCAAGAAGGGACCGCGGAGGCTAGGAAGACACGGTTGGGACCCAGCAATTGCTGATCTTCCAGCCATCATCCCTATTAAGATTTTTCGGTCTTTTTCAATCTCCAGGGCCTCTCTAAACTTGCGATGGTGAAATTGAGCAACTTTAGCAATGACTTGAGCCTCTTCAATACATACATGATGCATCGTCTTCTCGGCATGTTCAGCGAGGGCTGAGGACTTGGTCCTACCATGCCTCAAGTCAGACGAATGCTCGCTAATCCATTGATTGATAGAGTGACCTGTCTCACCAATATATGGTATCCCACAAGAACAGGGAATGACATAGACGCCCTTCATGTCTTTAGGGTCGATAGGATCTTTCACAGACGTGAGGGAGCTATGGATAGTATTAAGAGGTCTAAAAGTTGCGGGCACATCAAACTTTCTCAGAATCCTCGCAGTCCTATTAGTGGCCCCTGGATATATGGAAGGTTAACCCCCATGACCCGATCATTAGGATCCCTACGGATTGAAGGCTCCTTCTTAGCCTTGAGGAAGGCCTTTTGACCCAGGTGTCTATTGTAACCATTTTTCACAAAGACATCTAGGAGATGAGCCTTCTCCATTTCCAAGCTCTCTTCATCAGAGATTCTAAGAGCACGGGTGGCAAGTGTGCTTAGAACCCCTAACTTATTAAAATGATTATATATTTTTATCTAATAATTTATATAAGTAATATTTTTAATAACTAAACATTAAATAAAATATTATTAGAATATTAGGTATTGAAAAATATTAATATATATATATATAATGAATTAATAATTTAAATAAATAAATGGATTATTAACTAACCATTGATCTATTTTACTTTTTCACCTAGTTTAACTTAGCTCAATAAATATAATAGTAAATATGAAGAATAATGGTAATAGTAAGAAGAATATTAATATTGAATTATTTGAAGGAAGTTTGACTTGGGTCCTTGAGTCAAAAAGTAGTCGTTAGTCTTTTTAGCCATTGGAGTCTCTGCTTAGACTATTTAACATGCTAAACTGGATCTATATCTTCAACTTCTCCTCACGATGAACCACACTAGTTGGTTCGAAACGCGCCGACAAATGAATCTCTTCTTATTGCCTTCTTTCCTCCAACTGAAAGAGGAAACTTTTGTCTTTGAGGTCACATGCTTCGTTGCGGCCTTCTTGGATGATACGAAGCTGTAGCTCCTCCATTTCCTATTCCAAGAGGCCTTGCTGTTGGAAGATGTTACCAAAGGTAGAATGGTTCCACTCTTTAATGCGGGCTTTGAGATCTTTGAGGTGCTGTTGAAACTGGAACATCTTGGAACCTGGAGGAGGAATGAAAGCCCGCCAAGCGGAGTGAACCATTTCCTTGAAGCTTGGGTGGGAGAGCGAGAAAGCCTTAAATTGGAAGGGTATTTTGATGCGGTCCCTTGGTCTGGTCCATTGTAGAGAAATGGGCCAGTGGTTCAACCTTGAAAAAGGCAAAATTGTGGCTTGGAAATCGCCTCCAATATGTATGGCATTGTGTGGAAGGAGAAATATATCTAGTTTGGATGCTATCCGTTGAGCGCCCACTCTCTTGTTTTTCTAGGTGTGATTTCCATTGGCAAAGGGAAGATTGATCAATGAGTTCTGCTAGATGAAGTCTTTGAAATGGGTGTTGTCTGCCTCTAGTTTTGCTCTGCCACCTCTGTTTTCGTCCAAGTTGGTGATCATGTTAAAATCACCCCCCAGGATCCAAAGGAGGTGAGCTCTAGTAGAATTGAGTTGTTCTACCATATTTAACAGAGCGATTTTGATTGCAGCGTCCTCAGGGAAATATGCATTAGACAGATGCCCATGCAGATTGGTCCCATGGATGTGGAAAGAGGTCTGAATTAGATTGTGAGAAACGTGGGCATCATTATTGAAACAGCTTTCGGATCCCAAGCGATGGCTAGACTGCCTGATCCACCAGAGGCATCAACTGCAACGGAGTGACACCCTGGCCAGGTTTTAGAAAGAATGGGGCCAACTGTTTGACTTGTGCATTTAGTTTCCTGTAGGAAAAATACTTGAGGTTTTTCCATCTGTATCAGATTTTTGATCGTACAGACTTTTAAGGGGGCCGTTTAGACCCCTTATATTCCACGAGGTGAGTTTCATTAAGAACTTCCTTCATGGGGCGGGAAAAACATGGTAAGTTTGGGATACCTAACAGATTCTTCTCATCCCATGGGCTTCCCTACTGGATGCCTAGGGATTTTTTATTCTGTTGCACACGGGCAAGAGCCACAGTTAGGTTCTCGATCTGCTTCTCCGAGATCTCGTCAAAGTCCTTTTTTTTTCCATGCTTGCTCAAGAGTGAAGATTTCTAGGTCTCGTATATCTACCATTTCATTTTCATCTTCCATGGGGGTGATCTCATTCTCATTATCCCCAATATTGTCAACCTCCATGTCGCAAGGATGGCGAGAGCTTGATTCAGGCGTCGAGCTAAGCGGGGCCTTGGGGATGGCTTCCGAGAGGGGGGTATCAGAAATAGGGGTGTCAAGGATTTCAAAGTTATTACTGGTAGAGGGAGGAAGCGGGGGTTGAGAGGGGGGTTTGGGGTTCGGAGGAGGGGATTCCTTGTTGTGTCGACGCCGGTTCTAGACTTTACTGAAGCCTTCAGCATCAGGAGTAGAGGAAAAATCTGAGGGCTTACATGGAGGCGGATTAATAGGACAATCATGGAATAAATGTCCATGGGTATGGAATTTCCTACATCTAAAAGGCACATGTTCATATTCTAAGGTTTGCACCCATTCATAATCATCATGAGAGAGACTTACTGAGTCTGGGAGAGCTTGCACGAGGTGCATGAAGACGCAGATCTAAGCATAAGAGGTGTACCGTCTCAACTTTGTTTCCTGTGCAATTTTACTGAATTCGGCAAGACCGTTGCCAATATCCTTTATGGATTCTTCATCCCAATATTCGAGCGACAGGGAGTAGATTCGAATCGAGACAAGCGTCCAACTAAAGTCCTCTTTATTCTGGTTGAATCTTTCGATCGAGTCCCTAAGATAGAGACATGGGGAGTTGAAAAAGTAGGGGCCTTCATCCATGACTCGATTCTTATCTTCGAGGCAGTTAAAAATAGAAGTAAAGAATCCTTTGGGTCGGAGTTGTAGTGTTACCTGCCCTTTTGGCTTCCATTTGGCCCTAATGCATCCATGTAGGGCTTTTTTAGTTGGCCAAAAGCCGATGAATTTTCCAATCAGCTCATGGTCTCTCATGTACTAGATCTCACCATTGATCCTGTGGCTCGGTAGCTCGATCTTGGGACATTTCGTTGCTATTGGTCTGCATGTAGCAAAGGTGGCTTTGGGTGCCTCTGTAGTGCCTTGCGCTTCGGTTGTTTTGTTCTCTCGATTGTTCGGCTTATCACTAGGTGGAGTCTTCTATGTATTGTTGTCCTACAGTTTTTGGCCTATTGGAGAGCCGTGTGCATTACCTTGAATAGGTTGGTTTGTGTCATCTAACATCTTTTTGGACATCTCAGCATTGATGTTGGGGGAGGAATTGAGAGCCTCCCCCTCAGACGCTGCCATTGAAAGGGATCAGCAGATGTAATGACGCGGATGCAGAATTAGTCACCCATTGTTGCGAGAGCAGTTTGCAGTGCGGCGTCATAACAGGGAGGCTAAAAACTCTAGCCCGAAAGTTGCAGAGCTAGCGAGCTACAATTGCTTTCGGGTTTACAATTATTATTAAAAATAATAATATTAATTAATAAAATGAGTAATATCAATTAATAAAAATAATTCATATCAATTTATTATTATTAATAATTAATAATGATATTAAATTTAATTATTAATAATTTTAATTTTAATATTAATATTTGCTAATATTATTTATTAATATTAATTTATTATTATTACTTAATAATTTATAAATATAATTAACAATAAATGCAACGATATTTATTAAAAATAATAGTATTGTTAATTAATAATAATAGTAAATGCCCTACATGCATCTAAATTAAGATGTACTAAGGGTCTAGAGGGATCAAATATCTTTTCAAATCAACAGTTAAGATGTATCTAGGAGTTAAGATAATTATTAATTTTATATTTTTATTTTTATTTTTTGCCAAGTCAAAATGTTAAAGATTACAACATCTCTACTATACTAGGATAAAATGTTTGCATAGGATTTAAGTTTAGTAATATAAGGAAATTTATTAAAATGAATTGGGTGAGGGCAAATCTTGGATAAAATATAGTTATTACAATATTTATTACCATTCACAGCCAATAAAAGTGGATAGGGATGGGAGAAATACTAACTAGAATGTAATATTATTACATTTTACTTAATATTTATTGTCATACCTCAAACTAAATATTACATTTTAATCAATATTTTGTAATTTTATAATTGAATTTGTTTACTTACAAACTTCAAGTATAAACAAAAAAATACAATAAGAAGTGGACAACTTGACTTGGAAATATTAGGTGAAATGTAATATTATAATATTATATTTTGCTTAATAAACCTATTAAAAAGTGGAAATAGGTAGGCACAAATAATAGATAAAATGTAATAATTACATTTTTCATAATATTTCCCCCACCTCTCATCATATCCACACAAATGCACAATACCTCTAACATATCAATAATTTTTTTTTTACTTTAATGACTACATGGAATGCCATCATTTTCTACACCTAATTATGTATATGTCCTTTTTTCTTCTTTTTTTAAAAAGAGTAATTTTTAATTCATTATTTTGTTATTTTATTTTATTTTCACCTAGATAAGATATTTAGGTTACATTAAGTTATACATTTCTAGCATACTAAAAGAATTAGATCTAGGCTCAATGAAGGAATTACATATCTCAATATTTTTTCTCTTTTTTTTTTAATTCTAATTACTTCATCTCACTATATAAAGTATCATGTAAAATAAAGGTGAAAAATTAAGAATTTTTTTTATGGCCTACATTGTTTTAAAAGTAGATTTTTCTTTTTTTTCTAAAGAAACATTTGACACAACATCTCAAACATATACATATATTAGGTGATAGAAGAAGGCATATATATATATATATAGAAAGAAAAAGGAGAACAACGAGAACGAGGAGGACTAGATTTACACCCCATAGGTCCAAAATAGGAACATGACCGACATCTTTTCAAGAAGCCAATCCTCAGGTATGGGTAAAGTTGGGGGAAGAACCACACAACATTAATACTACCATCTTGGAAACTAAGCAAGAACTGAAGGATGAGATGGCCCGGTTACAGGCAGATAATGAAAGGCTGATGTAGGAGTAGGAAAATATTATGAAGAGTCAATTTGATAGATAGAATCAGTGACAACCAATACCCAGCCGAGAGCATGGGAACATGACTGGAGAGAAAGAATTTTGAACCGAGAACTTGGAAATGGAATGCGGTGAGGAAAATTAGGAGGAAACGTATGATAATGCATCATAACGCAAAATGCAGAAAAGACAAAGGGTAGGACTGCAAGGAGAATTTCAGATAATTAAACTGTCCCTCTTCGATGGTGAATAGGGGGAGGCAGCTAAAGCTTGGCTTATTAATATGAATAAATATTTCCATCTATATGAATATTACCATAACTTAAAAGCTC
>APFE031360005.1:129808-165557 GCA_000404065.3 Pinus taeda | reverse complement strand
ACCCCCCCTCTAACCCCCCGGTTCACTACGTAGGTTAGTCGTGGAAAGAATATAACACAACCCAACACACATTGCTCATTCCCTTTGGGAACCTATTTGGACATGTGGTCTACAAACAGGGGTTGTTGGTGGACCCCGTGAAGATTGTCGTGATTCTAAATTTGGAAGCATCGCAAAGTGTTAAATAGTTGCATGCTACCTTGGCACACACATGGTACTATAGGAATCTCATCAAAAGCTATGCCCAAATCACCGTGCCAATGGAGAAACTATTGAGAAAGGATGTAACATTTTGCTAGAATGATGATTTCATGAAGAGACTAGATGTCCTAAAGGGGAAATTGGCCTCCGCTCCAATCTTGGTCTTCCCAAAATGGGATGTGGTGTTTCATGTCCATGTTGATGCGTCATGTATCGCGCTCGGAGCAACGCTCACACAAGTGGGTGGAGAACGCTTAGATTGTCCTATCACATTTGCATGTCATAGATTGTCCAAATCTAAGAAAAACTATTCCACAACCAAGCATGAGGGGTTGGCGATGGTGTATGCGCTACAAAAATACCAACACTATTTTCTAGGAGGATATTTCAAGATGTATATAGACCATTCCACACTAAATTACTTGGTCAGTAAGCCTATTTTGGCGGGGCGCATTTGTAGGTGGCTCTTATTGTTCCAAGCATATGACTTTGAGCTCGTGGTCAAACCTGGACGCCTGAATGCAGGACCAGATCACTTTTCGCATATTGAGATGGGTGAGGAACCTACTAGTTTGGAGGAAGGATTACCTGATGCACAACTCTTTGCGGTGCACATCGCAGACGGGCACTTCAAAGATAGAATCCAATTTCTAACAACAAGTACTATCCAATGAATACTCCATCCAACAGAAGAAGGAGTTGGTGGTGCACGTGGTGGATTTTTTTTTCATCACATGGAATCTATAAAAAATGGGAAATGATGAAATATTGTGAATATACATACATTAATTTGAGTGAAATCAGATCTTCACGGAAGCACATGGGGATGCTGCAGGAGGACACTATGCAAGACGTGCGACCGCACAAAAGATTTTTTGCGCAGGGTTGTGGTGGCCACCTCTTCACCAGGATTCAAAAGCGCGCTATTAGGCCTATGATATATGTTAAAGGACAGAAAAACCATCGCAGAGGGATGAGATGCCATTGAATCCACAAATGACACTGCGGCCATTCGCGAAACGGGAAATTGACTTTGTGGGAGCTATCAAACCTCAGGCAAAGATAGGTGCCCACTACCTCATCTCCATGATGGAGTGCCTGACATGATGGGCAGAAGCATAGCCAGTCGAAGACTACATGGCTGCTACGGCTATGAAGTTCTTGTTTAAAAACATGTTGACCTGATTTAACTGTCTAAAAATTTTAATGAGTGATCGTGAAACACATTTCCTAAATGAAACCATCAGTGCGCTCACAGAAGAATTCCAAGTGTATCATTATAAAAGTACATCATATCACCCACAAGCCAATGGGATTGTAGAAGCATTCAACAAAATACTAGAGACTGCATTGACCAAATTGTGCAATGTGCGACGAAATATTGGGACCTTCATGTACCTGCAGTGCTATGGGCTTACAGAACAACGTGCAAGAAACTAATGGGACAAACAAATTTTCATTAGTTTATGGTGTGGAAGTTGTCATGCAAATGGAATATATCGTCCCTAGTCAGTGCATAACAATGCTCACAGGAATGACGGACAACGAAGCTTTGGAGGAAAGGCTTGCGCAGTTGGAAGAACTTGAGGAGGAATAGTTCTTCTTGGGTTTTCATCACCAGGTACAAAAGTAGCGTGAAAAGGCCTAGCACGATCGCAATATCAAGTTGTGCACCTTCAAGGTAAACAACTTAGTGTTGTTTTATGAAAACAAGTTTGAAAAAATTCTTGGAAAATTCAGAATGCATTGGCTGAGACCATACGTGGTTAAGGAGGTCACAGACGGAGGCACGGTCCAGCTAGTGAAAATAAATAGAGAACCCTTCCCAGGCAAAGTAAATGTCAACCACTTGAAGCCCTACATGGGTGGGCCGACTATCTCACTAGCCAGCCGAAGCACAGTCTTCATGCTCCGTGGTGCCAGAAAAAGGTGTGGGACTATAAACACATGCAACAAACACCTGTACAGATTTATGGAAACAATTTAGAAACAGATGTTTTAGAACAGAGGATGCAACAGATTCACAAAGTAGCGGCTCAATACATGGCCCACATCACCACAGTTCAAGGACCATTAGAGGAACTCTATGCAAAGATCACCGCGCTAACAAAGTGACTTGAGGATGAGTCATGATGTTTGTTTTGCGGGCCTGTTTGGCATGGAATCCCCTTGAGGCATGTTTTGGAGCTCAAAGCCCATGTTTTGACTGAATGATGTTGTAAAGCCTCGCGAATTATGGGCATGGAAGTATGTTAGAGTCATAGGTTTTTTCGCCCTAGTTTGTAATGTAATGTCAGCTGACTCATTGTCTGCGAACGATGGGATTATATAAATAGAGCGAGGCTCTAAGTGTAAAAGGTAGCGAAGTAAAAGTGAAGAGTAAGAGTCTAAATGTGTACATGTGTCTTCGGTCATAGGGTAGGAAAAGGATCTATGGCTGAGTGTGCAGAGGCCTAGTTGTCCACAGCTGAGTCCGCGGACCCTTGCAACTGAGTGCATATGGTGGAGTCGAGTCTGTAACCGAGGAAGAGAATAATAAAGAGATGCTTTATCTTAATTATGTGTATCTATTATTGGGTTATTACATGTTGATATAAATTGCAAAGGTATTGTTTATTTACTTCATGCACCTGTATGAATCATTTATATTGCTAAGTATAACTTAACGCGTACAAGTTAATCAACTAATAGTGAAATACTAGTAAGGACTTGCAGAATAACAATGTTCGGCCCCCAAGTAGGGCTGCACGAAGACATCATATCAAGCTGCGAGGTACGAGTAAGGGTGCACAGCGACGTGTGCATAGGGGTGAAACTCATCAGACATCTCCAAGGTGAGGAAACCTCATTCTAACACCCTCCCATACTACCTTGGGTGAGACCTCAGTCCGCACTCCGTATACTATTACTGAAAGGGACAGTAGTACCGAGATTTGTTTGACTAAATCACCATTGAACCCAGGTCAGGCCCCAACAAGCCAACAATGAGCTACCGCAGATCTTGGTAATGAAAGTGAATGGGTTGTATTTATTGTGTATCGGGTTTTTTGCTGGAAAAAAGCTCGACGGTTTGGGTCAACCATGTTAGAGCCTAGAATTACCTCAGGCTAAAAAGGTAAGATTCTAGATCCACATCAAACCATGCTCAGCCTCGTAGCTAGCCCTACGAGGAGAGGAGAGGGCTCTCTCTGGTTCAATCTCAGCAAAAGATAATCGATGGGGCTTGAGACGATTGATTTAACAACTAATCTTAGGCTAGGTATGAAGTGCAAGGATTTAATTTGAGTTTTTGGGGGTTTTTGTTGGAAAAAAGGAAAGGCAAATTTGGGTCCGGGGATAAGGCCAAATGTTTGTAGAGTTCTGGTTGGGGAAAGGTAGGCAGTAGTTTTGATGCTTCAGTTTAACTGAATGGATAGAAAAGACCACCGAGGAGCTGAAGAGGGCAAGAGGCTGCAAGAATCCTCTCCAAACAGATGAAAACATATAAAACTAAACAAAGTCTAAGGCAGAGCACAACAAACTCATGAATTCTACCTTTGTCACTTAATTTGTTTAATTTCAAAATAAAAGAGAAGGGAAATGGCATACATAAACATCAATGAACTTACAATTGCATGAAGAAAAACACCATCAAAACATAGAGCCACAAGGATCCCAAAAAGTGCTGTAAAACCCTGGTCTTTCCTTTGCGAAAAATGTAGAAAATGAATGTACAATGAAGTGCCAAGCAATCCCAAGTGTCCAACCAAATTACATAGAGAAAAACACCATCAAAACAAAAATCCACAAGGATCCCAAAAAGTGTTGCAAACCCTAGTCTTTCCTTTGCCAAAAATGCAGAAATCAAATGTACAATGGAGTGCACAATAATCCCAAGTGTCCAACCCTAAAAATGACTTAGAAATTACATAATATAGACAAGCCTAACTCCTGTCGATGCCTCTAGGGGTTGAGTTCATCATTCTAGGAGTTGTTTCAACCATATCTAAACAAGGAAGTGAAAAATAGGCAATGAAACAACTTGCCTCTATATCCTAGGAAACTGATTCATTCACTCATATTTCACCTTTTGGTGAATGAATCTACTAGGACAAGTAAAAATGTGCCTAAATTACATAATGGTTATGAATTTACATCAATATAGATCAAGAGTTACATAAAAAAGTGAAACTAGTCAAAACTAGCCAAAACTAGGTGAATTTCTGAGCTGCTGAGTGAAAAGTAGGCCAAATTTCTATATGCGCCGCGCCTGAAATCTGTATGTGTAGCAAAATTTTGAGGCTCATTTTGAGGGCCTTTCTAAAGTCCAATTTGATCTCATGATAGCTAGTTGTAAAGCCCTGCCCGTCTACTTTCCCACCCAAGTGGAATTTCTGGATTTGGTGTCCATTTGCCCCTTCACAAATCCAATCTCCCAACACTGCTCCCTATGGGTGCAAAAGGTGGCAGAAAGGTCATTTTTTGGGTGTTTTTGACCCTTTAGGCAACCGAGAACTTGATGAAATCCTTAGGTAACTCATGAGCATGCATTAATTTTCATACAAAATCTAGAAATACAAAGTTTTCCCCCAGAGTATCTCTCAATTATAAGCGCGCGGCAAGTGGCGCTACGCATTGGGCAGGAAAAATTGTTTTGAAGCCCAAAAATTCAAAATTGACAAAATTTTCTCCAAATTTTCTAAAATTTGGATTGAAGGTCTATCATTGAGTATCATGCTCAGCCAAAGAGGCTTTGCCCAAGATTCAGAGCCTATCATCGCTTTTGCGTCGCTTTAGTGCTCTCTTTAGTCTTGCCTTCAGGATTTTGATCCTCGCTTTGCAAACATGAGCTTGTGCCCAATAATGATTTTTCATGTGCCTGAGCATGTCCCTGTCCTCATTTGCCTTCGCCAATAGCTTCTCAAGATGAATGTTGATCCTCTCAAGCCAAGATTCCTGATCGGCATTGATCTCTTGCTCAAGAGAAGTGAAATCCACCCTCCGTCTTTGGGCAGCTTGGTGATTTTCACGGATGTTTTGCAATTCCATGACTATATGTTAATCCTCCAATTGTTTGTTTCGCTGCTCCAAATAATTTATGGCCCATTGAGCTCTCTGCAACTTGTCACTCAATGCACCTATCTTGGCCTTCTGCTCCTAAATAATCTCCCTCAGCTTTGAGCTAGGCGAGCTCAAATCATCATCAATGAGGATGAAATCAGTGTCTTGGCCTCCTGAAGGGCCCTCATCTTGGATAGGCTTCTTGCCTTTGTCTTGTACCTGTACCTGTGCTGCTAATGATGGAAGCCAGACCCCTTCCACCCATGGTGGAGATAGTACTCGTCGAGCTGCTGCAAACAATCCTCTCATGCCTCTCTGATAGCTGACATATGTCGGCACACTAGCAGTCTCCGCCTCCTGACCTCGATAGTGATGTGAAGGGTCACCTACATCATGGACAACCTCCTGATGAGCTGCTAAAGTTGTGAAAAATTCATGAGAAATGAAGTCTTCCCATGTGATACCCTGCAAACCAAGCTGATGTACAACAATGATCTTGATGAGCACATAGTGGTAAATGTTGTTGTCTTGTTGTTCAAGAGTCTTCTTTTGTACAAGAGTAGTCATCCTCTTGATGTTTCGACACATGAAATATGGAATGTTCATCATCTTCACTCTCGTGAAATGCATCAATAACCTGATATGGTATGCATAGAGGCGTGAGAAGCGGCCTTCACAACTGAAATATCTGATAATGAGCCTCATCAACGGCGCGTAGGATTCTTTCAAAAACCAGAATGGGAACACCCTACTGAGCTGTCTCACATAGCTAGGTCTGATATATGGTTCATAATGTACTCTTTCTACCTGTTGTATTTTGTTCGATTCCTCACCTACATTCGGTATTCCTGTTGCTTGAGAAATGGTTTCTGGTGTTAAGGTGAAATTTTACACCAGCAAGAGTTTCTTGACCATCATGCAAATGTAAAATGAACAACCAAGAAAACTCCTGATGATACTGAATCTGAGTAATCATCTCACAATACTGAAAGCATGAATGTTGTTGGAAACATGCCATGGCAAGTGGGCAGGCCTGCAATTGAGTCAATGAGGTGGGCTCTTCTCTGACATGTTTGCCACCCTTACAAGGCCTTCTCGTTACATTAAGCTCTATGGTAGAATCATTGTCTTTTTCATATGATGAATTAGTCTCCATTTCCATAATGTTTCAACCAAGGTGTATGCTTGGTTTGTTGAGAATGACTAATTGGTGCCTTTTTCTCCAATGTCAAATGTGCCAAAGTAAAATGGGGGACTGTGAGGAATATAGAACAATGGGAAAAGTGGAGCTTGTCAAGTGAAATTAAGGTGTGCAATAACAATCACTTGACTGTTGGGAATTGGGGATTTAGGGATAGAGATAGGAATAAATGGGGGAATAGGGGATTAGTTAATTTTAGGGGGTAGGGGAACTTAGGGAATAAGGGAATCAAATGGAAACAAAGGGACAAGGGAGTAAACTTGGTGGAAAAACAACCATTAAAACCCTAGACAACAATTTTGTTTGACAGTTTTGAAGAGATAGGGATCATTCTCCTTTACACATTCATCATGTAATAAACACCATCACACAATCATCACATTTGAATGCACAACAATATTGGATACTCTACCTACTAGAAATGAGGCAAATCCATGTGTTGTTGAGTGACTTGAGCAAATTTTCACCGTTTGCGGGCCTCTGGCTGTATGCATTGCACGGCATACCCAGTGCACTGTGTAGGCTATATGCGCCATGCACATTCAATATTACATTGCAAACGACGGCTCTATGTGCCGTGACCTCCACCCAATGCGCCACGCAACCTTCCAAAACACAGTCTCGACTTCAAACACACATTTCACTCTTCCACGATTTTCCCTTGGGTCTTTGACAACTTCTTGAGTGCAAATGACATTTGAATGGTGAAAATATCTTGTATAGTCATGGATTTGATTTTTGATTTGCAAAAACCCACTTTCTTATGTTTTGAATTTGGCACTTTCCACCTTTTAATACAAACAACAATGTAAACTTTGAAATGGGAACTATAAACTCAAAACGAGAGCTCTGGCCAAAATTATTATGGTTTCTATTATTTCTAGAAGCTAATCCATGATACAAACAAAAATTTCTAAAGAAACAGGAATCATTGATTTATGTGTAGAGTAACTCATGACATGGATATGAACCAACCATTGGATAGTCTATTTTTTTCTAGCATGAGACAACCCAACACGATGACTTCGTAATAATCAATTTTTTTAAGTCTTCTTCCTTGACATTGCGGGTTCACCTTCAAAGGTGATGTCATGAACTTCCACAACTCCCTTATAGGCTTGACACAAATATATGTAAATTAGCACTTCCTTGAAATCAAGGGTGTGATTGGGCCCCTCCCATATGCTATAATATAAAGATATATTAAATCAATGCCTCTAAGCAAGCTCCTGCAAAAATTGTGAATATTGTTCTTCGATACATAACAAAAATTTTGCTTTCGTAGATAATAAAAATAAGCATTAGATAAGAATTTAGTTCTAAAATAGAGCTTAGAAACAATATTATAAAATATAGAGGAAGTAATAAAATAAGATTAGATTACATCATCAAATGTTAGAGGCAAAAAGGAAAAATTAAATTTTCAACTTGTATTTTCAATTAATCTCCCTCAAGTTGTACTCAAATTTTGAGTTGGAGAACTCGTTGGATGTGATATTTAATGTCTCATCTGAGGAGTACCCATGTTTCATACTTTCGATCGACCCTTCTATAAAGAAAATGAGGAATACATGAAAAAATGTGATGGAAGTCACATTTTTGATGTATTTCTTGTTTTTCGTGCAGTAGGGTCCATCGAAAGTATGCAACATGGGTGCTCCTTAGATGAAAAATTACATTTCACATCCAGTGAGTTCTCCTGCTTGAAATTTGACTAAAACCATAAGGAGATAAGTTGAAAATACGAGTTGAAAAAGTAGTTTTTTTAGTTTTTTAATTTTTAATATGTTACATTTTTACTTCAAAAATGGGGAATCATCCCCAATGGTTGACATAATCATCTTCAATCCTACTGATTCTTATAAATTGACTTTGGTTGAAATTTTTTGTTTTGAGGCCCATTTTTTACCTCAAAATTTCTCCAATAATTCAGATAAAAATAATAATAACTGCCAATCCTACGAACATGGTCAAATTGATGAGAGGATTGCATTTGAAAATTCAACAAGCTATTGATATTAGAGTAAGAGGATCTATAGGTGTACTGTACAATTACAAATAATCATCTTCTTTTTGTTGAGACAATGGCCATAATTAATGATTTGTTAGGGTTGTTAAGCACGCTAATGTTTTTTTTGCTGGGCAAAGACTAAACTATTTATATTAAAGAAACAAAAAAGTATTTACAAGAGGTTTGAAACTCTAAGAGCGTGTGTTCAACTCTCTGTCAAAGCTTTCCATGTCAACCTTAATCCTCTGCTTATACATGCTAGAGGACAAAAAAACATCAGCAGAAATAGTTTTTACAGCAACATTGTTAGGCATAGTAACCCAAAATTATCGAGGAATGAAAGACAAGTTACAAAAAACAGGGACTGCATGCAGCATGTCGTCGATTGCTGCCCTCCTCAGAATGTAGCTAAACCAAAAAGGAAAAAACATCTTGCGCCTGAAACCAAAGGCTTACCCTTAGCGCTCCTGCCATTACTTGGGCTGCTTCTTCCGGTCCTCAGCTTCACGTTCCAGTTCACGCTTCTTTCGATCCTTTGCTGCACGTTCCGGGTCGCGTTCCCATGTCACCTCCATCCCATCCGGAATGTCTTCGAGACGTTCAATACCAGGCGGAAGTTTTAGGTACAGGGCATAGTCGAATGAGTCTTCCAGCTCCTCATCCCTCGCCTTGCTCTGAGGTGAGGGAGGCTTGCTGCCGTGAACTTCCATTTGAGCATCCATTGGATTCTCAGAAGTTTCCATGGGCTCTTTTCCTTTAAGGCTGCCAATTTCCTTTAAGGCTTCAGCCTGCTCCGCCGAGTACCCAAGGGTGCTCTCTTCGTCTAGCCTGCTCTGTAACTCAAGGCTATATGAACTGTCAGCCGAATTCTTTAACTTTGTTGAATTATCCGAGGAGGGAGGCATCTTTTCCTCTGTTTCGGCTTTCCAGCTTCCTTCCTCATCATCTTCCTCGGAAAAAATGACAGTGATCATGGCTTTTACAATCGGCTTATTCGTCCTGCGACGGTACTGAAGATACGTTGTTTGAACCGAATTGCTTATGTCTGAACCAGAGTGCTCAGAGTTGAAAGAGGGGGGCGATGCATAGGCCAAGGGTGAGATGCGCTGCAGGCTGGATTGGTCCCTACCGCCTGTGCCTCCCCGTTGCCCTGAATTGCGCCCACGGCGAGGCGTAGCCTGAGTGCGAGGAGCCATAGTAGACACAAGATAATCAACTGCTCTCTGAGGAATGAGCCGAGCTTCCTGATACCCCCATCTTCCTGTAAAATTGTCGATGGAGAGCGTCTTGTTCAAGAGATTTCTCCGATGTCCAAGCAGCCCAGCAGCCAACCTCAAATTCTCCCTTGAATACTGTGAGCGGACCACAAGAATTGGACAGGGGAAGGACTCGAGGGTGGGCTTGCTGCCCTCAGAGCCTCCCTCCTCTACACTGGACTTAACTTCGAACCTCACAATACCAGAGCCGAACTGCATACAGAGTAGAAAGAGTGTTTTCGCCATTCTGAGATAACGGGCTTCGTTTCCTTGGGAGTGCAATTGCATTGATGAGTAATTAAGGCTCGTAAATTCTCTTGGGGCTGAGGCCAGCCCAGAACCTGTTGACACCACCTGCCTGAGGCGTGGCTTCCTGGACGCTACGCGTGGGTGACGCATGGGGCTTAAATGCGAGGAGTGACACCCGCATCCGGGTGATCTTGAGCCTTCATCTGAGTATCATTCCTTAGTATCTCCTGAAAGGTGGACCATTCTGTCTCCGAGACCTTACCCTGAAGTAATCCTTTGAAATGGTCCCTCCCCCTATCCACTCCTAAATTGGCCAAGAAATCTGCCAGTTTATTCCCTTTGCGCTTGATGTGTTTGAAAGTTATTGCTTTGTTGTCCCTTAGCCATAATTGAAGAAGCTCAAGCCTGGTTACCATTCTCCAGCTCCTACTGACTTTCTGAGACTCTGTTCCTTGTTGAATCTTAGTCGCCATATTGATTATGATTTGGGAGTCCCCTTCAACTATCAGGGGAGTGAGTCCTTCCTTTTGGGCGATGTTAAGTCCTCTCCAGAGTCCTTCTAGTTCAACCACATTGTTTGTATTCCATCCAATGGAGCCAAAGAAGACTTTGAGCACTTGTCCCTGATGATTTCTTACTGCTCCTCCATATCCTGTGGTTCCAGGATTTCCTTTTGAAGCCCCGTCAAAGTTGAGCATGTACGTATTTATGGGCGGAGGGGACCAAATTGTGGGGATATCCTGCTGTCTAATAGAGTTGCCTGGAAGAAAGTTGGAATATTGTAAATGGATTTGCCAATTATTCCATATTTCTTGCTCCTTGTTGTTGGATGGGAAATCTTCCTGGGACCAACATTTAGTGGTTAGTGTTTCCTGAACGTTCTTGTTTATGATCTTCCATACTTGCTGCTCATCCATTGACTGATTTTTGAAGATTCTACGATTTCGCTCTTTCCATAGGTTCCACATTACTATTCCCGGGATTATTTGCCAGAGTGAGTTGAGAATGTTGCTTTGATAGGGCTTCTGAGGCCAATTGCGTAAGGTATTGTTTAAATCTCCTATCTCGTGGCCTTCCTTTTGGCAGCGAAATGAGACTTTCTCCCATATTCTTCTGCTAAAAGTACATAATTGCATAAAATGAACAGCCGATTCCTCCTCCATTTTGCAATTGAGACATATTGAGGGTCCTTCGAATTTTCTTTTTCTGAGATTATCCCAGGTGAGAATCCTGTTGTGAGACAGGAGCCAAAGGAAGGTGGAGATCTTTGGTCATATTGGGGTGCTCCATATTTTCTCCCATAATTTGTCCTTGGTCAACTGATATTTGAGAATGATAAGATAAGCTTCTTTGGTTGTATATGTACCTTTCTCTTCTTATCCCCACCTCAGTTTATCCTGATCTGTCTCTTTGAGAATCTTCCTCTTTTGCAGCTCTTCAGCTAGGGACCGTTGAACTGCCTCCGGACTGTTTGGTATAATTTCTTGAGCATCTCTCTAGGTTCGGTGATCAGAATCATTATTGGGATTCTAGAATTGATTAACCGTTTCCTGTTGGTGAATATAATGCGCTGTCACTTCTTGGATTGTATGGGCTAAACATGGTAGTTGCGGCCAGGAATCGGTCCAGAAACGTGCTGTGCCGCCGTCCTTCACTTCCCAGAAGCTATGATTTTGGATGAGATCTCTGTGCATTATCACTGAACTCCATATAGTTCAGTCTTTGCTTGATTTTGTCATTCGTATACGCTCCTCCAGAGGTAGATTGCTAGCATATTTTGCTTTCCAAAATCTGGCCCATAATGTTCCTGGATAGGCTAACCATTTCCACCATATTTTTGCTCCCATGATCGCGTTGCTGTGTTCGGGATCACGGAGACCAATTCCCCTTGCCTTCTTCGGGAGACATGCTTTCTCCCATTTGACTAATGCCCATTTCCTGTTAGGTCCTGTACTGCCCCATAAGAAGATTCGTTGCAGTTTTTTAATGGCTTTTAAGACCCACTTTGGTGCCGCCAGTATTGAAAATAAGTATAATGGCATGGACTGAAGTACCGCCTTGATTAGCACTAGTCGGCTGGCCATATTTAGAGAGTGGTGAGTCCAGAGCAAGAGTCTAGCTTCCAGCCTTTCCAGGAGAGAAGTCCAGGATGAGTGTTTCTGAGCAGATGCTAGGAGGGGGGGCGCCTAGGTATTTGGAGGGCAGAGAAGCAATGGAGAAGCCTAAGATTCAGGCTATGGCTCACTGAGTAGTCGGATGGGTATTAAAAAAGAATATCTGGGATTTGACTTTATTAATACGAGCACGAGAGGCTGCAAAGAAGTTGTTAAGCAGAGTGTTTAGAGATCGGGCTTCTTGGAAAGAGGAGCAGCCAAAGATCATGTTGTCATCTACAAATTGCTGATGGGAAACGGTAGGAGCACCATTGAGATTAATGCCTTTGAGAGCTTGGGATCGGATTGCTGAGTTAAGGCTTCTTCCCAAGCCTTCCGCCATTATGATAAACAAGAACGGGGACAGAGGATCTCCTTGTCTCAATCCCCTTGAGGGACGGAAAGTTGAGGAGGGAATCCCATTAATCAAGATAGAAAAGAAGGAGGAAGAGATAAGATTCATGATCCATCTAATCCATGCATTGGCAAAACCGAACGCCCTTAAAATTTTTTGCATGTAATCCCAGCTTATACTATCGAAGGCTTTAGATAGGTCAATCTTTAGAAGCATACCTGGTTTTTTTGAATGTTTGAGAGAATGAATTATCTCATGAGAGAGAATTATTCCGTCTGTAATTTGCCTTCCTTCAACGTATCTAGATTTCTCTGGGGAGATGATGCCGGGGAGCAGTGGTTTTAATCTTAGCGCCACTATCTTTGAGACAATCTTGTAAATGATATTGCACAGGGCAATGGGCCTGAATTTATCAGGGGAGTTGGATTCCTCCGATTTAGGAATTAAAGCTATAAAAGTTGCATTTAGGCCTGGATACATCCATCGCATGCTGCGTGATTCTTCCACAACTTGCCACACTTCCCATTTGATTAGTTCCCAGAAGTGGTGGAAAAATTTTGACGAGAAGCCATCGGGACACAGAGCTTTTCCCGCCTTTAAAGATTTTATAGCAATTTCTACCTCCTGGAGACTGATTGGTTTAAGAAGAAAGGAATTTTGCTCCTCTGTTATCAGCCGCGGAATATGCCCTGTGATGTCGTCTATGGCTGCATCTCTGTTGATGTTTGGCTCTTGACTCATTTCTTTAAAATATCGTAGGAATTCCTTTTCTATTTCTTCTTGGGTCTCCAATTTTGCTCCCTGGGCATTGGTAACCTGTGAGATTTGGTTTTGCATTCTTCTTTGCACTGTGGTTCTGTGGAAGAACTTGGTGTTCTTCTCCCCCTCCTTTAGCCATCGGATTCTGGATTTCTGCCTCCATAGAACTTCCTCTTGTCTCTCTCGTTCCAGAAGTTTTCCTTCCATTTCTTGTTCCTTTAGCGATAGCTCCTCTGATCGCCCTTCTAGGATTAATCTTTGCTGAATATTTTTAAGTTCTTGGAGAATCTTTTCCTTTTCCTTAAAAATATTGCCAAAGGTGTTTTTATTCCATCGCTTTATTTCTCCCTTGAGCAACTTCAATTTTTTTGGAATCTTGCCATTTTGGAGTTCTTAATCTGATTACAATTTTTCCATGTAGTGTTTATGAAGTCCTTGAAATCTGGATGGGAAAGCCAGAAAGCATCAAATCTAAAAGGTTTTTTGATATTGTTACCAGGCCTGTTCTAGAGCAGCTCTATAGGCCAATGGTCCGACCCTAAAAATGGAATGATGTGGGCTGTGAATTCTCCTCCTACATGGACTGCGTTATCTGAGATCAAGAACCTATCCAGGCGGGAAGCTATCTGCATGGGAGCCATCCGCTTGTTCGTCCATGTGTAGAGGTCATTTGTTGTAGGTAAATCGATGAGCCAGTTACTTTGAATAAAATATTTTAGAAGCGATCCATCCCTGTTGGTTCTGCAGCGACCGCCGACCTTTCCTCTGATGAAGCTATCATGTTAAAGTCTCCTCCTATCACCCAAAGCGGATGCATCCTGTCTATATTGAGCTGCTCTATTGAGTTTAGAATTGCTGCTTTCTGCTGCATTTCTTGTGGGAAATAAACATTCGTGAGGTGCCCATAAATGTTTGTGCCCAGAAGATGAAAGACAGCCTGAATGAAGTTTTTGTTAGCATGAATATTTTCTAAATGTATCTTTCTTGCATCCCATAAAATTGCGAGTCCACCTGAAGCCCCTTGCACCTCTACGGCTATCACTTGACCTCCAGGCCATGCTTTAGCAGCTGCTTTTTCCAAAATATTCGACGTGCATTTAGTTTCCTGTAGAAATAGGATTGTTGGTTTTTCTTCCATGATCAAGTTTTTTAAGAGTTTCCCTTTCCTGGGGCTATTGAGCCCTCTTATGTTCCAAGATATTAGCTTCATTGAGAGGGTTTTAAGTTGGTTTTGAAATACTTGGTGAGTTTGGCATATCTGCCGGACTCGACCAGGACTTCTCCAATCTTGATTGTTCGTTCCAATGCTGTTTTCCTTCCCATTTTTTTGCTGCCTTTGGATGCAAATTTGCCATCCCATTTGCTACCTGTTTGTACTCCTAGGGAGTATTTCTTTTGGGCCTTGTTTAATATTTCCACTAAGTTGTCGACTTGGGTTTCAGGGATTTTATCAAAGTTGCCTGATTTACAAGCTTGTTCCAGACCCAAAATGTCGAATTCCCCAATATCAATTGATTCACTGTCGTCTTCCATGAAATGTGTTTCATGCAGATTTTCTTCTGCCTCCTTCCCTTTGTTCTTCCTCTATGAGGGATTGTCAATGTCCATAGCCGGATTGCTCCAGGTTTTTGAAACCGGCTGAGTCTTTTCGCTTTGCTGGGTCAAATTTGGTTTCTCTTGCGTAGTTTCCTTGGGAGTTGGCTTTTCCTTGCTGGGTTCATCCTGAGTTCCCGTATTTGCTAGCACCCCAAAGCTGTTTCTTGTAGAAGGTTTGGAGTTCTCTGCTGGCGTAGACTTTGGAGGTGCATTCGTTTTCTTGCTTCCACGCCTTCGGTTTGTCACTTTGGTAAAGCCATCCTGCTGTTGTGGTTCTTGATTCGTTGGGGTTTCCGCCTTCTTGTTCAGAGGACAATCTATGAAGAGGTGTCCAATAACATGACATTTCCTACAGCGAAAAGGCACCTGCTCATAGTCAATCACTTGGATCCAATCATGATCCTCGTGGAAGAGTCTTACCGTATCTGGCAATGGTTGCTTTAGATCCATGTAAACACAGATCCGGGCATAAGAGGTGTATGTCATATATCTCACAGTTTTGGTTTCTTCTGCCACTTTTACAAAATCTCCTATCACCGATCCAATGGATTTTAAAGAGTCCTCATCCCAATATTCCCATGGTAGTGAATATAGTCTGATCCATACTGGAGCATAGCTAAGGTCTTCCTTATCTGGGTTAAAACGGGCTACCCATTCTCTAAGGTAGAGCCCTGCAGAGTTGAAGAAATATGGTCCCCCATCGAATACCCTATTTCTGTCTTCCAGGCAGTTGAAAATAGCTGTAAAAAATCCTTTTGGACCTAAGAGAAGGGTTATTTCACCTTTTGGCCTCCATTTTCTATTTATCCAGCTTCTTAGTGCCTTTTCATTAGGCCAAAAACCCATAAATTTGCCTATAAGAGCGTGGTCTCTCATGTATTGTATTCTTCCATTTATTCGATCGCTAGGCAGTTCAACTTCTGGCCTATTATTAGCAACAGGTTTACAGGTGGAAGAACTAACCTTTGGATGTTCATTTGGAGCTTGAGGATCCGCCGAGTTCTGCGTTTCCCCTGTGGATTTGTCTTGATTCGCTGAGTCGTTGCTTGGGTTACCCTCTGGTCCTTGCTGGCTTCCGTTAAAGGGAGGAAACGCTGCCCCATCCCCTTGCGGGGGTACCATTGGGACCGCCTGATCAGCTTGCAGCCTGAAACGCACGCTGCCCCTGTCAGATCTGAGTGCACAGTGCAGAAACACTGCCGTCGCAGGTTACTCGGAATGTCGAAACCCTAGCTACTGCTAGATGCCATCGCTCGCCTCCGTCCGCAGCCCCCCACCATCGAACATCCTCAGCACGCTAATGTTGTCTACGACTGGAAGTAGAATTAAAATTATCAAGGACACTCTTTCCAATATTCAAACATATTTAAGCCCCAAGGGTTAGCTCAATCGGTCAAGACGGGGCCTCGCCAATGGGAGGTCACAGGGTCAAAACCCGAAAGCTCTTGGGGTCAGGTCAGTAAATAGGCCAAGGGGTGTGACCCCCTTCGAATGGGGTCCACCCTAGCGTTGTTTGATCCTAGACGTACCAGACCCACTGACCATGGCTATTTGTGAACAGTAGTGAAAAAAAAAAAGAAAAAAAAGAAAAAAAGAAAAAAAGAAAAAAAAGAAAAATTATATATGATATATATATTATATATTCAAACCTATTTGCAAAATGCACAAGAAAAAATTATTTTTTTTCAACTTGAATCTTAGCTACAATAAGCTCAGCTACAACAACATAACAATAATTACGATTTTGTTTTTTTTCAGATAAATTCTCTCTTTGAGATTTAGGTAGACTCCCATCAAATCCTAGAGACTAATCAAGTCATTTAAAGAGAATATTTTCATGAATATGTAGAAATTTAGTCTACACTTCCAAAGCCCATCATCAGAACATGGCAATATATTATCAAGAACAAGCACAAAACTGGTCTTGGATATGAAAAGGTTGTGTCCTTTAATATTCTATATTATTCAAAGCTAATCCAATTTCAAATTCTTGAATTGATTTGGGATGGATCATATTCACTTGTTCCTAATCATACTCGTTCATGTTGAGATTTGGTATCTTAGGAGGTACTCCAAGCCCTAAGGTTCATTGTTTGGAGGTTAGAGCACCACAAAAGTGATTTGTGGGCTTGGAACTGAAGGTGTGGAATTTTCACCTAAGCTAGTGGGTGTGAAACCATGAGGTGTTTGAGTGATTTGACACATGGAGGTGTTAGAGGACCCTCAGAGGAGAAAGGGGTAGTGAAACTTACTCAAGTATGAGCTCTATAAGTGAAGATAATATTTTTTATATGTGGTTTTTTGGCATGGAGAAAGAGAGATCAAGTTAGCTTGAGTTAGATAAGCCTTCATGATAGTTGGGCAAGCCTACAAGGGAAATCGTTGAAGCCCTCGATGAAATGTATTAATATAAGGTACATCGGATGCTAAAGAGCGCATCCCAAGTGTAATAATTCATAAGAAATAATATTTTGTGGAAGCAACAACTAGATAAGGAGAGGGTTGAGGTTTTGAGGGGTTGTTTTAGAGGTCTTTTGTTGGGTTTCGTAGGTCTGAAGAGAAGCATAGGCAAGAAGAGGAAAAAAAGTTTTCATTGGTGCAAGGTTTAGGTGGTTTCCTCACTTTTTTGATAGGGAATAAGCCTTTTGGCAATTGCAAGAGCATCACAAACCTATTATGGGCTAATTGCAGGGGTTGTAAGGCCTATTTCCCATACCAAAACCAAGATACATGCAACGTAGGTAGGAAACATAAAGAAAGAGGAAATCCATAGTGATAGGAAGGATTGTTGGAGGATATTGAGAGGGCTAATATGAACTATGATCAAGCCTTAACTAGGTGTCAAACTTACAACAGTTGCATCAATTCATATCTAAAGCTATGTTAATTATTTCCAGTTGAATTTGTTGTTGGGTGGATGGGAGTCTAGTTGGACCAGTAATTTGGGAATTTGTTGTATGTTTTAATGTTGCATGAAAGTGCCCAAGTTTGAGCCATATGTGTAACACCTTGATGTAAAAAGATTCATGTTAGTGGCATATTGAAGGAGCTCAAGGTTTGGCTGGCCACGTGCAGTTTGGTATAGCGCATATTCATTGCTAAAGAAGTGACATTTGATGATGATAGGTAGCAATCCTCCTACCCCATGTTAGTCTTATATGGAGAAATACAAGAAGACTATAGTGGCAAGAAAATTTCCAAAACATGTTGAGGAGTAGCCGTGGGAAGAAGTCTCAAAGCATTGAGGACTTGAATGGCGAAGGAGAAATTGATGAGCATGAATACACTATGCGTTGGTTATATATGAACTTATGATTATCTAGAGGAAATTTTGTAGAGACTCAGTTCAGTTTCCTAAAGGAGTTGGTGCATTAATAAAGGAAGTGCTCAAGAATAGAACCAAAGGAATGGGCCCTGACCTAGGTTCAATGTTAGTGAGCTAAGAAAATCCCTACACTACTGGCCCTTTCGGCATCAGTCCATGGAGCATGGACTGAAGTCTAAACCGAAGTAGTATGGAGGGATGCAAGAACCAAATTTTCACACACTGAGATGGTTGTGGTGTCGGTTTTATGCCTTAAACCCTTCCTTCCTACAGATCGATAAGCCTTTAGAGCTTATCGATGTACTTTCTCTATCGCCTCTTAGAACCTCCGCAAATGTATACGATCATCCTTTGTGCAACCCTAACCAGGGGCTTAGGTACTTAATCGCCTTTGTTACTATGTTATTGTATGATTTCCTGAATTATCCTAAGTGTTCCCCAATTTTGCCATTTAATTAAGATTTTCTTCGCGTAAACATATATCCTTATTTGTGTTTATATGATAGAAACATATACATTCGCGCATCAAATTAGCATTATAACATAAACCCATAACTTAACATAACATAATCACATGCAATCCACAAAGGAAAAAAAATACATTATTTCACAATACTTCTCTTTATTGATGATTTAGATTTCCAATACGAACTCTATCCGCCCTGCACACATAGCAGCAGGGGTCTGCGCACTCAGCTGTGGACTTCTACCCTAGGCCTCTGCGCACTTAGCTGCAAAGCCTCTTCCTACACTAAGATACTCACTCTTATCTCTTCACATAGTCATCAAGCACTTCTACTTAAGTCACTTCCTCCCTTAGACTCCTCTAAGACCTCCTTTTTATACAATCCCATGGTTCGTGGACCAAGGGCATATCTCTAAAATCAACACAACCTATCTAGTCTAATGGTGGAAAACATTTTTGACTCTTGATATCTTCACACTCCATTACCAACAAATGTGAAGAATTTACATTTCTTAGAACAATATTCAGGCCTTCTACCCCAAAACTTGGGCTTTTAACCCCAAAATTGAACCCCAGGGGAGCTGTTCCCAATAGGCCCCAAACACAAACATGGTGAATCACCCTCAAGTCACTTAGCTGGCATGAAGATCTTGTTGCGAAGACCTCCTAGCTCGACTTGAACTATTGCAACTTCAGCGATACACTGTGCTACCACTTGCTTCATCTCCTTGACCAGCTACTCTGTTGCTAGCCCTACATCATCTAATTGAATGTTCTACTGAATCTTCTATAGACTACCTAACTTACCTTCAATTATAGTCATGATCAAATAGGCCTCGTCCAGCCAAGGCTGTAAGCAAGCCTTCAGAGTTGCTTTCTTATGCTCAGATGCATCTACCCGCTCTTTCAAATCGTTGGCCTCTTGCAGCTTTTCCAGCCTCTACATGATGGCGACAGTGCGCATCATTGCTTCAACTTCATCGTACCGCTGCTATAGCTCCTACGCTTCTGATTCTAGCCTATGCACATTGGGGTCTTCCTGCAAGCCGGTGACCACCTCTAGTCACTACTCAAACAGTGTCGTGCAGTTCTTTACTGCGATCTCTACTGCTGCTACAGTGCCTTTCACAGTAGACTTACGTTGTTCTCTAATTTTTGGCGGAGTTGAATACTGGGCCTTCAACTGCAACTCTATGATTTTGCAGTTCAGTTCCAACTGGACTTTTTCTAATTCTATACGTGTGTCACGTACTCAAGTATCAAGCTTTCGAGCCCACACATCTATTGGCTCAGCCTTCGGAATGTCCAGCTCCAGGACAGATCTGCATGCCTCAGCCACAACCTTAGCCATGCACTCACTCTTGTCTGTCAGGTATTTCATGAGGCTAATGGCAGAGCCTCACTGTACAACCATCTAGGCGTTGTCGATCTTTTGCTCATTGATGACCTATAATGCGCGCTATTTGAGGGCCCGAAATTTCGCGATCGTGCCATCCTGCAAAAGGTGAAGCGCCTCACTGGGAAGCACGTCCAAGTTAGGTCCAACCCCCTTGAGGGTGTTGACAATGGGCCTGTCAACTTCTATCTCTATAGTAAGTGCTCCATTTGGTAGCACTATTGCTCAAGGATCTCGTGTGTGCAGCATCCCTGCGGCTTTGGGGGCGCCAGGCGCTAAATTGGTTGACACCGCACCGGTCTATACCTGTGATGCATGGATCTATAGCTCACGAAGACCCATATGGATAGCAACCAAAGCCTGTTGTTGTTGTTGTTTGCACTACTGCAGTAGTTCCATGGTAGCATCCCTCACCCTATCACTGATGTCATTTAAGTCCCCCTTCATTAGGGTGATCAGGTCGAGAGACGTCTTACTAGCCTTGGATTTCTTCCACAACCTTACTTTATTTGGATCTCTGGTGCATTTGGTGTGGAATGGAGTCATCTCTAGGTCCACTCTTCCCTGCTCCGTCTATTAGTCCTCTTCTCCTGGCTCCAGGGAAGGTGACTTCTAACTTCGTTTAGAGTCATGCTCCTCTTCCTCTATTTTCCCACCTGCCTACTTCATGGTAGCATGCTCTGCCTTGGACTTATCCTTAGTCTCCTTTCTTTTCTTTGTAGCCAACTGTTCCATCTTCAGCTTGGCTTCTTCATTTTCTCACTGTGCGATAGACATGTTGGATCTTGTTGTCAATTCCAAGGCAGTGCACCAATCTACAAGCTAGTGGTCGAGGACCACTGCAATCACGTCAACTATGCCCAAGTATGGCAAGTCATTCCACTTCTATTCAGGGTCCTTTCACGCATGTATTGAGACATGGTGGAAGTCATCCTTGAATTCCACGTACTCCTCCATCTTATCAAAATTTATTGGTGACAACCGTGGCTTGTGATTTATAGCCATATGGTTGTTTATCTCCATAAAGATCTAGAAGATCTAGTTGTCCTTAATCCGCTGAGGATCCTTTGTAGCCCATAGTGAAGCCAACTTTGCTGCTTCTGGTAGGTCTCACACGACCAATGGAAACTGGCTATCCTTGGGTAGCTCCCACATAATCAGCACTATGGACATTAGTAGTGATGCAAAGTGGAATGTCTTACTATGATCTTGTGCCTCATGGCAGTTCATGAGGAACTCACCTCAGAGGTAGCACACCCAGTTAAAATGTACGCCCTCCATGTAGTAGGCCACTAAGACTATCACTGGTGCTGACACTTCATCTGTGTGACACTTACTCATGACCTTTCCTACCGAAATTTTCATCGCCACTTTGACCGCAGGGTCATAGATACTCGTGATGGCATAGCCATGCGACTTCTTTACTAGTTTGAATGTTTCTTTGATTTCCTCAACAAGGGCATGTTCGTTGGCCTTTCAACCAAATGCCATGGCCAAATTTTCTCCTGAGTGCGACAACCGCGTGACTCTATGGATCAGCATGTTAGTGATGGGTATCAACTCTTCCAGCCATAGATACCCATCATCTACCAAGCACAATAGTTGCTTGATCACGATAATCGTGATGGGCATGCGGTTGTAATGCATAACTGACAATAAGTTTAGTAGGCCTCCCTTGTCCACACCTTTCTATCACTTCCTTAGCTCCAAAGCGGTCACTCCAATGTTTTTGTGGAAGACACGGTGCATAATTTGGTCTATCGTTAAATGAGGGAAACGCTCCATGTCAGCTAAATCCCAATCTTCCAATTTTAAAAGGGGGACATGCCCTAAGCACGATCCCTCAAAGACAATTTTCTCTGCCAGTAAAGGTGTGTGCACGATGACCTTACTCTCATCAATATACTTTGGTACCTTCATTTTACCCTTGTGTGGAGGAATGTACTCAGGTAGCTTAGAAATGGGATCAGACCCCACAACCTAAACATCCTCGATTTCCATCGCAATATCCTCATCATCCATGGGAATTTCTTCAACCTCTTTAGCTGGCTCTACGTCAATCACCTTCCCCTTTTCTTGCATAGTGGGATTATCCTTCTATGGGTTCTTTCTAGGTGATGTAGACACCAGCAGCGGTGTCGTGGCCTACTTGCCTTTTTTTTTTCAGACCCTCCTTCGTTGGGGTAGGCCTTGACCTAGGCAACCGTGTTGACTTAGGTACCTCAGCTAGTACTTTCGCAATTACCACCTCTGGTGAAGCTCCCTTAGCTGCCATGGCTACCCCTAGAACAACTCTTTCGGCTCTCATTGCTTCCCAAACATTTAAAATCTTAGTCAGCATTGACATGATGCTATGTAACAACTCTTGTGTCTCCTTTAACAACGTCTCAAACACTGAACTTGCTATCTAAACTTCAAATTTTTCACTGTTGACATACACTTGAGATCTCAACACCTCAATTCTAAAAATGCGAAGTGTTTTCCGCTAGGAAACCCTTTGCAACTTTTAGGCATTTTAGAATTCAAATCCAATTGTCCCCCCTACAATCGGTTCATTAATGCTAGATTGGCGGCATATTCCAAAGATATGGTCCATAAATTTTGACTTAAATGCCACGCCCCCGTGCCATTTGACCATTTTTTCATCTTTATACGAAGAATTTCGGCGTAAATCACATAAAGAAAGACCTTTGACTCTAGGCTTCTGTGATCTATCATATTTATACGGATAATTTTGGCATAAATCACATAAAGAAAGACCTTTGGGGGTCTTTCATGGTCAAATCATGAGCAGTGATTTTAACGGTCACTTTCCAGCTATCATGTGCGGTTTTTCCTTTGGTAGCTCAGCTCCCTACGCGCTTCTTCTGGATCTATGACATTTCATCGTCCTGTGCAGTTCCCCGTGTTATCACGGTTCCAGGCTAAGTCATCAGTAGGTTTTGGAATTTTTATTTGTTAGGATTAATTTTTAAATTTAAAAAAAATTTGATGCGCTACTAGAATTTCTGATAGCATCTGATTTTTTCGTTCAGACAGTCTCCCCTATTTTTCAAACAGTGGTTTTTTTTTTTTTTTTTTTTTTTTTTTTTTTTTTTTTTTTTTTTTTTTTTTTTTTTTTTTTTTTTTTTTTTTTTTTTCGATTCTACCACAAATTTTTGGTAGCGTCTCCCATTTTTTTAAAATAAATTCGAAAATGCAATCGTATTCGAGTGTCCAAGTGCCATAATGGCGGAATATGTAATCCAAATCATGAGATTTTATGATTGGATACGTCACAAACTTCAAGTAAAGTCAAGTGGTAGTGGTTAATCATTTTGGTTGATCATGTTTGCTAGGCGTTAGTCACATCTATAGCCAGTCGTTGCCTACCCCAGCCATTTAAAATAACTCATGTTTCCAAAATTTTAATCATGTTTGTAGCATCAGTCTCAACCATTTGTTTGAATTCTGAAGGCCATCTTTTTGTTCCATGTAATACGCTACCGAAATTTCCAGCCAGTCCGAATCAAAGCAAGAAAATTACCATATTTGGAAACAAATATCATACAACCACATGTATCAAATCATCTGGACTCTCCAAAGAAACTTGACTTCCTCATTACTACTACATGTTGTCTTTTATGACATGAAATCTTCTATAATAATGAAGGATTATATGCATAGGAGATTGAACCATAACTTCATCTCAAATATTTGAAAATGGAGGAAATTTCACCATTTCGAATTTCCGAAGTGCAGCCAAGGAGACATTGATTGAGGAGGTTAAGAAGACATCCCAGATTTTCAGGCAACCTAATTCAAGCTAATTGCAATAGCTATTGGGTAAGATTTCACACTTTGAGACGTATTCTTCATAATCAACAAGCAGATATTCTAGGCGCCAAAGTCTAGGAAAGGTGGAAAGTTTAAGAGAATTGAACCCCAAGGAGTTGAGCTAGTTGATGTGAATCAGAAGGTTAGAAGGATGTTTATTCAGGCATGTTGGTATCCACTCTACACGAGGCTGGGAGACTCACATCAAGGTGTAGCCCAAGAGTTTGCTCAAACATTGAATGGACAAAAGCTACCATTTTTGGTTTTGAGTTGCACATTTTAGAACAGTCAATTACAGAGGGTTTTATCGTTACCTAGGAAGGAGAAAAGCAGTTTAAAGGACAGATCATTATAGGAGGAGATCTCAATGATTTTATTAGAGATGAACACGGAGATACTAACTGGGACAAATGAATTCCCAGCAATTATCTAAAGAAAGAATGGGAAGAAACAATCAAACTGGTTAATATTCTCCTCACTTGTGAGGGAAGATATATAGTAGTTTTTATTTACCATATGAGGTTTCTTTTTCATTTTGCAGGTATGAGGACTCTTAATCTTCCTTACTCCATATTGAAGAGCCTGACAAAAATGGCAACCAGGATTCAAACACATCAGGAAGCATCGGAGTACAACCTATATCATTAGGCAATTATCAAAGTTCTGGTTGAAGAAGAACTTAAAAAGAGAAACCAACCTGGGACCATTTCTTGTTTTACAGGGCAGGCCAACCTGCATCAAAACCCGAAGAAATTTCTCAAACTTCTTCAACATGGGTTCAGAGAAAGAGGACATTGACTGCATCAGCTGAAGGAAGCTCCAAAAGAAGGACAAATAGGGAAAGTGTGAGCAGAGGTGACAAAAGCAGCAAAGAGAAACCCTTAGTTACTGAATCTGAAAAGAGAAAGGATTAAGGTGAAAGAACTTCTGCCAAAAAAACAAAACTCTCAAAAATGGTTCCTCTTGTTAGAACCTTTCCTAATGTTTACATAAGAACTCGGAGAAGAAAACTTACAACTAAAGAGAAATCTAAAGTGCAAGTGTTTCCTGAAATTCCAGAAGCACATGAACAGCAACAAGAAAACTAGCCTCTTGATTATGATGAGGAAATACTGAAGGAATAAGGGTATACAAGAACCAATAAGAAAAAGAACTAAGAGCTAAAACTAGTTGCTGGAACTAGGAGGTGACATACTAGGGAAAAGAACAAATACAGACTGAAATCAAAGGCCCTAAATAATCCTAGTTTACTCACTGAAGTAATAGTTATAGAAGAACATAAAACAGAGTTGCAGATTGAGGATCCTTAAATTGCAGAAATTAGAAGATCCTTGAAGAAGAAAATAGGTCTAAATCCCATGGACTAGCCATGAGAGCCTTCGAAAAGAAGAAATATCCAAAAAGAATCAGAAAAGAAAGAGGTCATCATCAAAGGAGAAACAACCAAAATCACAAGGTCTAAATCTACTAGAATTAAAAAAAAATTGGATAAGCTTGTAGAGGCTGCAGCTCACATGGAATGAAACGTATTGTCGAAGCATTTTTGTTAATGTTTTGAAGTGGAAATGTTATCCTACTAAAAATGTCGGAAGTTTTTCCAGGTTCTTCGCTATTATAGGTATCACCAAAATTTCTGGTAGCACCTCTCTCAACAAACATATACAATTGTTAGCTAAAAACCTTCGAGCCAGTTTTGGAAAGATATCTACCCATAACAATATGGATAAGAAAGATGATGTATATGAGATAGTTATGTGGTTGTTGAAGGTTATGTTTAATGGAGCCATATGGTCATTCAATAGTCAAGACCATAAACAGAAAATTCAACAGCAAAAGGAGCAGGAGTCAGTTTTTCCAGCAGCAAAGTGTCATTCTTCCTCTTCTTCTCATCTACACCTATACTTTTTGTTTCAATTCTATGGGAGATGTTTTTAATATCTCAAAGACACCCACGTAATTAGGAAAGAGCAGAACCACCAACTTAGGAGAGTTGGTGTTGGTGCCTCTCTCGCTATATATATCTTTTGAAAATATCATTTCAGGGTTGGATTTTGGTTCACTTGAAGACTCATCTTAATAACATAGTTTTTTCTGCACATCATGCTGGAGGATTTTGTGATTCAGGTTATATCTAATGTGTGGTTTGTCTATCTCCTATTTTCATTTTTCTGAATTATAAATTTGCAGTAGCTAGTATAGTATGAGTGAGAAATCATTAAGAGGATCTAATGATGACCTATCTACTATCCAGTTTTCTATAAATCATAATATCAGTTTAAGTATAAATTGTTAGTGAAGGTTTCACAAAGGATTTGTGAAATACCTTATAAATTTTCTCACTTTCTAAACTGTTATCCTCCTTGTCAAAAAGACTATACTTAAGATTTATGTAGTTGAAGTGACTATCTTAAGATACTTAGTTTCTTAGGATAATTATCAGCTACATGTTCTCTTTCCCCTGCTCCTCTATACTACTCACTTAACCATACAATTTATTCTTACCATAGCTTTCCAAATGAATTAAATATAAAGAGGAACACACTCATTTCAAAACTCCTTCAGAAAGCCATCCCACCACTCAAAAAAACCTTTTAAATTTTGAAATGAAACCATGATGTGTAAGGCTTAATCCTTTGTAGTCTAAAAGTAACTCCTTGCGCTAACACCCCGATCATGTAGCTCTCTGACTTGAGAAATGTAGTTTATAATCTCACGCTTCCTTTCAGCTACTTGGAGCTTTAAGACTATGCTTCCATCATATAGTCACTAACTAGATCACTATTGTATGGCTTCAATCAACTACCATTCACCGTCCATGGGAAGGGTTCTCCATTCAATTTGACCAGCTGAACTGCTCCACCATTGGTAATCTCCTTGATGAAATTCGGCCCAAGCTATTGCATCCTAAATTTCCCTAGAAATTTATCAAATTTTTTGTCATATATCAAGACCAGATCATTTACGTTGAAGGTGTGCAATTTGATGTGTCATTCGTGCCATGCCTTTTCACACTCCTTTTCAACTTGTTGATGAAATCTAGCTAGAAATCGGTCCTCCTCAATTACTTTGATAGTTGCATGAACCTATCCTCTAGGGCTCTGCAATCAGCCATTCCTGTGAGTGTCACTATGCGTAGACTAGGTACAATATATTCCATTGGCATCACAGCTTCTACACCATACATGAGTTTGAAAAGCGCTTGTCTAGTCAGCTTCTTGCAAGTCATTTTGTAGGCCCATAGCACCGCAGGTATGTGCACATCTCAGTCATTTCTCTCAGCATTGTATACCTTCGTAAGTGCACTCTCTAGTACCTTATTAACGCTTCAACCATCCCATTGGCCTTCAACTGATAAGGTGTATTTTCTAATGATAAACCTAAAATTCCTCTATCAACACGCTGATTGTTTTGTTAAGAAAGTGCGTACCACGATCACTCATCAAGATATTTGGACACTGGAATATCATCAGGACATACTCAAAAATAAATTTTGCTGTTTTCGCACCTGTGCAGTCCTTCATAGGTTGTGCTTCTGGTCATTTGGTCAAATGCTAAGTTGCAATGATGATGTACTGCGCAACTATCTTCTTTCCTTAAGGCTGAATTGGTCCCACAAAGTTGATTTTCCATTTTTTGAATGGTTGTAACGTTAGCTACGACCTCAGAGGTAGCTCATCCCTTTGCGATGGCCTACCAGTCCTTTGACATGCATCACATCCCCTACAATATGCTTTCAAATTCCTATGCACAGTTGGCCACCACAACCTAGTGCATAGAATTTTTTGCGTTGTCGCTTTCCCTACATAATTTCCCCCTGCAGCTCCTCCATGAGCCTTAGCGAGGATGCTGCTTCATTCAAATTTAGGCACATAATGTCGTAATATTTCATCTAACCCCATTTTGTACAAGTTTCGTGCAATGATAGAAAACTCTATTGTGTGCACCACCAGTTCCTTCTTCTGTTGGCTTGTATAACCTTTCGAAGTTGATCCTGTCATTAGGAAGTGTATAATATCTTCAAAGTGATTATCCACGATGTGCACTACAAACGACTATAACTCTATACTTTCAGATCTTTAAGTTCTCAAATTGTGATTTGTGGTAGCCCTCTACATCCTATTTCCAATGCCACTAGTCTAATCCAAATTGGATTCCCCAAGAAAGAGTTATGCACAATCTCCTAAGATATACTCCCCTATTTGTGGTCCATGTTATACTCCCCTATCTGTGTAGTGAGTCTCATCTCACATCCCATCCTCGGCTTATCCATACCAAGCTTTCTGACTATGTGCAGCTCACCAGTAGTTCCATCCTTGCAAATGCATCGATTGATCAGTTCTTGTAGTCCCTTGACAACCTTACTATCGTGGAGTAGTTTCGTCCAGGTCTCTAGGAATGTGTTAATCATGGATGGGTCCATTTATTCAACAGGTTTCTCATGATTTATTGAGGTAGAGGCCTCAGCGAAGCTTTTCTTTGCTTCCATAAATGTTTCTTTTGCACACTCCAGATCAAACCCAGTCTCCTTTTCTAGTGGTTTGCGGACCCACTCACCTTCTGTTGGTTGCTTCCCTTTATCCTCACCAGTCGTCATTCCACTCTACAACATAATGTTTACTTTAGGGTCTTCCTCACAACGCTCAACCCTCATCATCTGAAGGTTTTGCATTAGCGGCGGAGGTTACGTCCCATTTTCATGAATCTTAGCCAAAAATATAGGAAAATCCTCAATCACATGGTCAAACTGATCTGAAAATGGGGCTCTTAGACTCCCTATCTAACTTACATGGAGCTCTCCCACTTCCAACACTTAAATGTTCCCAAGTCGCGGATGATTAACCAATGCAGAATTAACTATGTGCTTGAACAGAAGGTGTATGTTGGTGTTGTTGATTAAAACTATTTATGTGTTGTAGTTTAGTGTGCTGAAGCTGATATATAAATACATATAATAGTAAATAATGCAGCAGTAATAACAAACACATAAGACATCAATCTAATTATGAGTTCACCCAAAACTCTTGGGCTACGTCTCTGTGAGCTCTAGTCAACTCAACTAGGCTATCTAGTTCATGGTATAAGTCATTTTTACAAGCTCTTAGCTCAACTCCTATTGTTTTACACAGAAATAGTGGGCTCAAACATCATTTTATCCCCTGGCCCTTGAAGCTCTAAGCTTTTTGGCTCTCAGCTCTTGCTCTGGCTCTTGGCTCTGGCTCTTGGCTCTTTGTTAGTTTATAGCCCTATAGCTTTCCACTTGAACTCCAAGTGACTCCATTGACTATGTGCACTTCATCTTTTTCTTTCTGCGCTCTTTCACCTTAGCTTCCTACTTTGGCTTCACTTCCAGCTTATGCTGGGTTTCAACAACAACTCCAAAAGAAACCTTTTTTTGGCCCTGAAATTCATGGCTTTTAAGCCAATTGGTGATTGTCTGTTCATTTTCGCTCTCTGGCTCTGTGGCTTCCAATTGTTGTCCCTTCAAATCCCCTCTCTGAGAATTAGAAATCACTACCAAATGCCTTCAGGGATGGTGGCCACTGTTCCATAACAGAATGGAACCATCGACACTTGAAATCCCCAAAAACAGTCATTTTCTATTTACACAGAGAAAGGCTGCAAAACCTGGGAAAAAACTACCAAACACTGTTCATCTGATTTCAAATATCCATAAATATGCCCTATACTTCTATCAGGTCCACCTTTATATCAGGATCACATCTCCACTATTGATCTCGAAGATCTAGATCCAACGGTTGTGGTTCATTTCGGGCAGCCCATGCATATGAGAGATAACTGCCCAAAAAGAGTGGTTTTCTCTGTCCAGGGCCTGGACATATGGCAACCAATGTATGGGCTCAGGTGAAGCCCGTTCAAAACCTCTTACCTCCTTCAGTCCTCCCAAAATCCGCTTGTTTCCTTTGTATTTAAAAATACATTAAAACATTGAAAAATCTAGCGAAATGACCTTTGACAAACTTGAAATATTATATATTGGTATTTACAGATCCTTTCGGGTCCAGTTTCATCGCATCAGTGCTTCTCTTCGTATTTCATTTACTGAATGAAATACATGAAAATACACATAAAACTGCCTTTTGACGGATCTCAAAATATATCAATTATCGTTGACACCGAATCGCCAATCCAATCATTAGTGATCGGTAGATCCAGATCCCGATATCGCATATCTGTTTGCCTCTGACCCAATCGATCAGATCGGTAGATCAAAGTTTCCTCCAGCTTCGCATAAAATCTGTCCTTTTTTTTTCTGATGTGATTTCCAATTTTAAGGGTTTTGTGCCATTTTTAGGGGTTTTTGCCTCTCTTTCCCAAGAAACTGGGCACGTTCTACATGCGATAACTTTAACATGCTAAGTGCATTTTAGCCCATTCAAGTTACAGTAGATTTAGAAGAAAAATATCTCTGCAATGGAGCTATTTCGAGGAACTTCCTTTATTTTTTATTTTTCCTCCGTGAGGACAACTTAGACGTAGGAGTCTATCCAAAATCCATTTTGGACCATGCCTTCCCACTAAAAGAAATTTTGGTCTCTAGAAGACTGATATATTGATCTGAACAGTAAATGGGAGTGACTCACCCTCTTCTTTTAGCATCCCCCTAAACTTTCCTTGCATAGTGCCTCTAAACCAAAGTTTGTAACCACTTAACTTCTTGGATGGGTTGGTCTTCCTAGGAAGAGTTGCCTTCTTCTATGCCTTCTTGCAGAACTCCTGCTGAGCTAGTCACAGAACGTAGTTTGAACTTCTTTGCCTTGATCATTGATCCAAGGAGGATCAAACAGATGTGAAGTCATCTGCTCCACAAAAATTTCATTTGTACCTATTTGAAAATTTGTCAACAACAACTGTTAAAAACAACAGAAATACAGACAACAACTGGATGGCCTAAACTCTTGCTTCAACAAAAGAAATAGATTTCACAACTTTTGAACACCTCTATGTCTCACATATGCATACAAATGATGGACTAGATACCAAGCCCACAAAACATGCCTCTAAACAAATGACTCTCCAAGTCAAGCATGTAGAAAAAGACCATTAGGACTCTTTTCAAAATATGGAACACTTCATTATTATCTCTATCTTGGAGACCAAGTTAACTTCTCCCAAGTCAACATTGCATCAAAGCAATAAACCCTACAAGTTAATTACTCATACATGTTCAAAACAAGGGAAACATCAACATCCTGGTGTCCATGCACATCATGCTCATGCATGCATTTCATCCTTCAATTTTCACTTAAGTACATTGTACTTTTGAAGCTGAAATGAAATATAATGTTGCAGTGATGAAGTGAGTCTCCTACTCAACTTTTCCCTTCACCTTCCTGGTAGGAACCTGCAACTTGCATCTCATTAACAAGGAAATGCATATAGATGCATAAATAGACATGCAACCTTAATTGTATAAGAACTCTAGCCATTTCACCCCAATCCCTTTCAAAGGTACTTCTGTTGTTTGCACATTAGCATCATCATGTGAATCATCTTGAGACACATCAGTCATGGAATCTTCCTTTGCATTTCTGCCATCTTCTCTTTCCACTTTCTTCAGCTTTTGTGGAAGGATTGTTGGATTTAGAGTCCAACACCTTTCAACAACATGCCCTTGCTTATGGCAATAAGTGCAACACATGTGCATCCTCTTGTTAGCATGATTTGCCTTGTCCAAGGGACCTTTGGCTTTTTCCTTCTCTTCCTTCAAAAGTTTCCTGTATGTGGCCATTCTCTTCCAACATCTAGAAACATTATGGTTATCCAACCCACAAAAGGAACATGCAATACTTTTCCCATACATGTGTGGAAATTTATCATGCTTTGGACAATCAAAAGGAAAATGTTTGGAACCAGATTTATACCTTTCTCTTTCACCTTTATTTCCTTCATGAGGAGGTGAATCAAATGAAGAAGTGGCTCCATTTGGGACACCATCAATCTCTTCAAGGATGTTAGAATCTTCCCAACTCTCTAGTCCAAGTGTGTGTTTCTGAACACCTGCATCCTAAAAATGATGTTTTAGGCTATTCCATTCCTCCTAAATAAAATCTTCACACTCGGTAATGCAACTTCTTCTTGGAGTTGTTTCCATGGCCTTCATGGCAGCTTTGGAACTTTCTCCATGAGCTTGTCCATAGCCAAGACCCAAATACTTAGGCCTTTCCCTAATCATTATTGGCTGAAAAATACCTTGTGCATGTCTACCCAATCCTTTCTCTTCATAGCCCATCTTGGACATTAGCTTGGAACCTATGCCTTTAGTATGTTTTTCAAAAGAAGCAATATAAGCATTCTCAGAAGAATTTGAAGACAAACTGGAATGGTTTACCTCTTCTTCAAGCTGATACTTGAACAAGGATTCTTGGGAAACAAAGAGCCATATCTCCAACTCATGCATCCTTTTTAGGTTCATATTTGCAATATTAAGTTGCCTCTCTATTTCCTGTTGTCAGAAAGCAATTGCTTCTCTTCTTTCACGGAATTCAACTGCTCCTTAAGTCTGCTGCTCTTCCTTCCATCTTCATACATTTCTCTCACCATATCCATCATGGTGGATAGTTCTTGCTTCATGTCTTCATCAAATAATCTTGTCAAGAAAGAAAAATTTTGAAACCCACTTGTAGAAGTTTCCATTATGCCAATGAACAAATAAACTTCAACAAGATACTAAAGAGCTTACTTAAGCAACCTTTCACAAAAAACCTCTTATGCTTTGGATTTCCTAAGGTCCTTTGGGATAGAAGAATGCATTCAGCCCTTACTCCTTCTTGTCCTTCCTGGACTGAGCTATCAATAGCTTTCCCTTTACCTCTACAAACTCAGAAAATATTCAGTCTGCAACAAGCATACATCAATCAGACAATCAATCCTTGGCTGCCCAAACACCATTCAGACAAGCAATCTTTGCTCTGTTAATCAAGCATTCTGACATTACCTTCTTTGAAGGTTGGCTTAACCAGGCTTAGGCTTTGATACCACCTGATCTGAAAATGGGGCTCTTAGGCTCCTTGTCTAACTTACAAGGACCTCTCCCACTTCCAACACTTGAATGTTCCCAAGTCACAGATGATTAACCAATGCGGAATTAACTATGTTCTTGAATAGAAGGTGTATGATAGTGTTGTTTATTAAATCTGTTTATGTGCTGTAATTTAATGTGTTGAAGCTGATATATAAATACATATAACAGTAAATAATGCAGTAGTAAGACCAAACACATAACACAAAAATTTAATTAGGAGTTCACCGAAAACTCTTGGGCTACATCTTCGTGAGCTCTAGTCAACTCAACTAGGCTCTCCAGTTCATAGTATAAGTCCTTTTTACAAGCTCTTGGCTCAAATCCTGCTATTTTATAGAAAAAGAGTGGGTTCAGAGACCATTTTATCCCCTGGCTCTTGAAGCTCTCGGCTCTTGGCTCTGGCTCCTGCCTCTGGCTCTTGACACTGGCTCTGGCTCTTGGCTCTTTGTCACCTTATAGCCCTCTGGCTTTCCACTTGAACTCCAGGTGACTCCCTTGGCTCCGTGTGCTTTAGCTTTTGCTTTATGCACTCTTTCACCTTAGCTTCCTGCTTTGGATTCACTTTTAGCTTATGCTCGGTTTTAGCGACAACTCTAACAACAACCTTTTTCTGTCTTTGACATTCATGGATTTTAAGCCAATCAATTATTGTATGTTCATTTTCCCTCTCGGGATATGTGGCTTCCGGTCACTATCCTTTTAAATCCCCTCTCTGAGCATTAGCAATCACTACCAAATGCCTTCAGGGATGGTGGCCACCTCTTCCATAATCGAATGGACCCATCAGCACTTGAAATCCCTAGATGTTGGAAATAATACTGAGAGGGTGGGTGAACCAATATTATCAACTCAAACACGTTTTCATTTTCATACTCATATATAAATATATATATGTAGATATGCTACTTCAACTATGGTAACCCATGTATATACGCAACTATGCCTAAAGCAACCAACATATATCAGTAAACTTATGATTCAATTAATCCATTAAATGTTGATCTTTAATCAGTGCTTCAGAACTTCATTAACCATAAGAACAGGTGCAGTAAAACATAACATATCATCACACACATGAACACAAGATATAAGGTGGAAACCCAATGTGGGTGAAAACCACCTACTGTAATTTGTCTCTATCTTCTTTTAATAAGAAACTTCTTTTTACAATATTTCTATACTGGTTCAATCTTATACCAGTACGCAGGCTTCTACCTATATAAGGCTACAACCTTCTCTCATTCTCTAGCTTTTCCTGGAAGGGAGCTACAACCCCCTTAGCTCTTGTACTAGCTGATGTACTAGTACGTAGGTGCTGACCTACAGAAGGCTACAAGCTTTTTTTCTATCAGGGACCATGTTTCATAAATTTTTAGACTGGATCCATAAATAACATCAATCAAACATCAAATGTAACTGCATCAACCAATCCCCTTGACACCAACCAAAACTAAATCAATCAATCACTTCTCTGAATGTTGTAACTAGAATACAGTAATAGTAACCAGAGACCAATCCTGAATCCAGAATACTACAACAATAAACAAAAGTAGCTAAAACATATTTTATTAGACGTATGCTACTTCAAGATGAGGAACCTGTGTGCATGTGCTTCTGTATTAAGGAAAACCAGCGTATACGCTTCTTTGAATTACTGAACGAGCGTGTATACACACCTTTTCTGTGCCGAACCTACATACATATCTATAAAAGATAATTCACCCTTCTCAAATATTCAAACATCAGTTATACCCATATTATCAGATTTATAGATCAAGTCATGCGCTAAATATAACAGATCAAGTCATGCGCTAAATATAACAGATCAAAATCACACAAAGATACTACTATTCAAGCCTTAAGATCTTGACCCATCCATGGAACTTATCCTTCTTCTAGCACTCAGGTTCCTCCTTGGTTCAGATCCAGCTATGCACCATAACCCAATGACCAATATTCTAGATGTTGCTCTTCATAAGATATTCAATCCGTTCAGTGAATGCCTTTGCCTAATGATCTACTTCCCTTTTTATAGTATTAGGCCTTACTCAATACCATGGTCCAAAACCATTTAGAACAAATACTTGGGACCCAATACCTGGGTTCAACACTTCAGACGCAATACTATGGTCCAAAGCCATAGGTCCTGTTAGCCTCCTGCTGCTACAGGTTACTCATATTTCATGATTGACATTTTACAGACCAAATATGTCATACTTTGCATGCTGCAATGCTCCATATTTGCTAAACAGTCACCAAGCAAAGAAGGCTACTTAGAGTTCATCTAACTACTTTCCAAGATTTTGAGAAGTTATTCCAGTTTTGTACAATTTTCAGCTAAAGGGAGGTCCAAACAGCTTAATCTTGGTCTCCCTAGGTTTCAATTTCCTGTTTTAGAATATAGAGGATGAAAATCTATCCAAACAGCTTAATCTTGGTAGATTCTTGGATAGGTAGAGAATGAAAGGAGCCCAACTGCTTAATCTGGGCCCTTGGAAGAAAAAAAGGGTAGTTTGTAGATAGGAAAGTATAAAAAAGAAAAAATTGAGATGATGGGTCTGCAAGTCTAAGTGCACCAAAACCAAAAGAAGAAAAAATGTTAGGTAAGTAGGCTGGGTAGGTAGTTTTGAGGTTGCAGAATCTTGATTACTGATCAGTTCTATGTTTTCAGGGTGTCATCTCTACTCAGGACACAATCACTAGGCAGTTCTATGTGAAAAAACTCAAAACAGGCATAACTAACTCCCTTTCTCCATCTCCCCCAAATCATTAACTAATTTCCCCAAAAAGAGGTCAAGATCTGCTTGATACCTCTTAGTTTCATCATTTTCATATCATTAGCTTGGGTGAAGATCTGCTTCACTCAGAGAAAATCCACACTC
>APFE031360005.1:80675-129733 GCA_000404065.3 Pinus taeda | reverse complement strand
TCTATAAGGTTCTATCTCCCCTTTTCAAGCCTAAGATTTCTGAAACTTAGCGCTTTCTTGTCATCTCCATATTAACTAATGACATTATTATTTAACTCCTTATATTTTCCCTGTCCCCATACTAAAAATATGTAGATAATCCCCTTATGTAAATATCCCCTCCCCCTGGTTGAAATATAACCATAAATACTTCACTGGGAATTAATAAGTCACCTGGACTTTAGTAAGAACCCTCCCTCTGCAGAAATTTCCACTCCCAAGTGTATGGACCCCTTCCAAACACTAAGAAAACCCTTTCCACTGCTAATAACCCCCCCCACGCACTCTCCTTTGGAAACTATTAATGTTTATTTAATAAAGTTTTCAATGTGACAACACCAGTTCAACCCGTCGGACCGCCGCCCACAGATCCGACGGTCGTTGATCGCATCGCGTGCCCGATTACAGTGGTAGGTTACCACCCGATGTCCGACGGTTTTCCCGTCATACACCGGGACAGGTGGCGGCCTCCCATTGCATCGGGCCGCCCCTGACAGAAACTACCTTCGTACCAAAGGCGGTCCGACGCACAGGGAAAACCGCCCTCCCCTCACATATCAGAAGCGCTACCTCATTCTGCCAGGTCGCCTCCACGTCACCTTGCCCTGCCTACGCCCAGTCCATGTCACACTGCCACGTCACCCCGTCGTACTGCCACATCACCTTGATGACCTCAGCATGCTGACGTCACATCCGTACCAAACGACCCCACTATTGACGTCAGCATGCCGACGTCATCCGTCGTACTGCTGACGTCATGCTGACGTCAGCAGCCAGAAAACCGAAAATTCGCGCAAGAGGAAAAATCATGCTTCGGAGCTTCTTAAACTTGCAGACCCATCATCTTTAGGGAATATTTTGATTCCTTGGCCCGTTTTGCACTGAAATGCCCGAAATTGCCTGATTTTGCCAAATTAAACCGATTTGAAGACAACAAGAGACCAGAGATAGAGATTAAAGAGTTTCAGATCAAATCAATAGGGAAAAAGCACGTCAAAGAGTATCAGCAAGTGACGGAGACCATTAGTGTAGTGGCAAAGAGTATCAGCGAAGATCTTAACAGCAGCCCAAAGCAGAAGAAAATTTAATACCTTCCAGCAAAGTCAAAGAAAGAGGGCGAGGCCACTCAAAACTCTCAAATCATGGTTATTGCACATTTAACTCACACCAGAACAGAACTACAGATCCCAAAGCACAGTTATTCCACCAGTACTGCATCGAGACTCCAAGGGCCACATTGCACTCTTTTTGATCCAACTACGTCTGACACAATTTCAATAGATATTTAATTGCACTTAATTTTGGCACAAGTTTAGGTTTAGAAAGCTCTTTTGCAGACCTGTTTTAGGTCAATTGTAATAAGTAAGTACGAGATATTTGCACTATAAAGACAGCCCTGAACACTGTATTATGGGTTGGTTGGTTGGTTGATTAGTGAACAAGCTATCTCTAGCTGATTTTGCTCCGGGAGAGACTCGCACTATAGTACCTGATAAGTTTCTATAATCAAAGACTACTTATGAGCCTTGGAGAATGGATTCTTCACTGAGTTTACTGGTTGGAGAGTGATTATGGAATTCCCGTGCTGTTGCATAACTCAATAAGTGTTTCTTACCTCTGTTTTCGCTCATGAATTACGCTCTTAAACAGCAGAAAGAAAGATTAGCTTAGAATTTGTTTAAATACACTCTATGCTCAATTTCTGTAGTTTCTTTATGTTTTCTTCTGTTTAAGCATAAATATGAATTCCACATGGCTCATGTTTTCCTTAACCCAAGACAGTTATCCAGGGATTCTTCATTGCCCCTAGATAGAGATCATGTTTCCCTCTGTTAAGTTGAATGAGAGATTCTTAAGTACCTCTCATTCCTTACATATCATTCACCCTTTTAGTCTGAAGATTGTGTTATGAGTAGCTATCCTGCTTCATTATTTCTCTTATGACCAGAGAGATGCACTGGTAATCCTAACCCATGACTCCATGCCCAATGGTTTGAAACTTATCACTTCATAAATTGCCTCTCTACCTGAAAGCATTTTCCTTCCATCCAAACACAAACAAAAACCCCAGAGCCAAAAGCTAGCCTAAAATCATCAACAAAGTTGAATCATTAAGAGAGAGCCCTCTCTAATTGTAGGTGGGCTAGAACCTGCAATCCAAAGATTGGTTTGTGGTTACCCCGGCCCTATCCCTACAGGAGCCTAGGGACAACCTGAGTGATAACAGGTCCAAATACCAGGGACTAAATACCATGGACTAAAAAAAAGTTTTCCCACAAGTACGTTCTTTTTCCTGCATGAAAGTGCGTGCATATGTATATGCTCCTTTTGATCGGTGATCCCACATGTATACGTGGCTTGGTTAAGAGGAAACTACGTATATCTCTTTTTCTTTCATTCTGAGATCCTAAATTGTGATTTGTCATCTGAGTGAATTGCCATCAAGGACAACACATGTGTCATAATACCAACACCAGAAACAATCGTTTTTTATTTACATAGAGAAACGTTGAAAAAAACTGGAAAAATCCACCAAACACTATTCATCGGATTTCAAATATCCATAAATCCGCCCTATACTTCTATCGGGTCTGTCGTTATGTCAGGATCGCATTTCCACCGTTGATCTAGAAGATCTAGATCCAACGGTTGTGGTTCATTTTGTGCAGCCCATGCATATGGGAGTTAACCACTTGAAAAGGGTGGTTTTCTCTCTCTAGGACTTGGACATGTGACAACCAATATATGGGCTTGGGTGGAGCCTGGCAAAAACCTCTTATCGCCTTCGGTCATCCCGAAATCTGCTTGTTTGCTCTGTATTTAAAAATACATTTAAACATTTAAAAATCCGGTGAAAGGGCCTTTGATGGACTTAAAATATTGTATATTAGAATTTACAGACCCTTTCAGGTCTGGTTCCATTGCATCGATGCTTCCCTTCGTATTTTCTTTACTAAATGAAATATGCGAAAATACACATAAAACTACCTTCCAATGGATCTCAAAATATATCAATTATTGCCTATATCCTCATCGAGTCTGGCTATCGCATCACACACACACACACACACACACACACACACACACACACACACACACACACACACACATATATATATATATAATGGCCGAGGGTTTTGTGCATTACCAACGCCGATTCACTGATATGATCATTGACAGTCGACAATTGCATGATCGGTGATCAACAAATCCAGATCCCGACATCGCATATCTGTCTACCTCCGATCTGGTCGATCAGATTGGCATATCGGAGTTTCCTCTGCCTTCACGTAAAATATGGCCTTTGCCTTTTTCGGATGCGATTTCCCTTTTTTAGGGTTTTTTACCATTTGTAGGGGTTTTTGCCTCTTTTTCCAAATAAACTGGGCATCTTCTGCATGCGATAACTTCTGCATCCTAAGTCCATTTTAGCCCATTCATGTTGCAATAAATTCAGAAGGAAAAGATCTCACCAATGGGGCTATTTCCAAGAACTTCGAAGAACTTTCACTTTTCCTCTGTGAGGACCACTTAGACTTAGGAGTCTATCTAAAATCCATTTTGGATCATAAACTGAGTACAATAGTGGCATGACAGTCACGTCGGATTTAGCCAGTCTCTCGCATAGTGTCCTGCTCCTTGACAATTATAATAAATAAGCCGCCCTCGGCCTGTACCAGGCCCCTCTCCACCTCGGCCTTAGCCGTGCCCCTGATACTCACCTCATGCTCCCCCAGTGCCTTGGTCCAGAGGTTGTGTTTTTGCCTACACCCTCTATGTAGGTGCCTCGTCCATCATTAATTTGCAACTATGACAATTGCGCTCGTCATGACCTAATGATTGACATAAATTGTAGAAGAGTTGTTGTGGTGTCTGTATGAGTTTCTGTAGCAAATGGAAATTGTCAGTCACATGCTTCCCAGCTACTTGGCATACAGTTCACCATAGCATGAGCCCTCCACTTGGCCCTGCCGCAACATCCAGTCTTAGATGCATTGGTCCCCTTGCTGCAACATAGTTCAAAAATATTGGAATATGATCCTTATCATGCCCCTGATCTTTGCATTTCAGGCACCAGACTTCTTGGTGTGTCTCTGACCGAGTTGTTCTGTATTTCTTCAGACTTTGTAATTTGAGGCAAATGTTCTGCAACTGTGCATGAATCTATTGAGCCCATGATTAGCATCATACATTAGTGTCTCATGTAGTCTCATCATGATTTATAGAGCTTCTACCTAGGTCCCAATATTCTATTGTGATAGCGTAACCCTCAGGTGGGGCAGGAGCGAGGCCACGAACCATTTGCGGTGTTGTCCATCAGTTATGTTCATGTTGGCCTCATGGATCATACAATTCAATCTTTCATCCAAATCCCAAGGCATCTCCCCAGGCTTCATCATGATCTCCTTGAATCCCACAATTGATTGTGCTTGAGGCTTAGGTCTATTAAATTCCCTATTTAGCACAGTCTAGATATCTGCCAATGTGGAGGTTGGGTTATCAATATTGTACTTAATCTACCATGTTAGTGATACCTTGAGCTTCCCATCCAGCCTTTGCGACCTACCAAAACTGGTCCATAGCTTCATTTCCTATGCCCTTAAATACATGTAGCCTTACAGAGATCACCATATTGAAGAATGGTGGAGGTGGCAACAGTGTGGACGATGGGGTGAGTGGTAGAGGTGAGGATGGAGACAGTCTAGGTATTCATGGGAACCCTTGTCTTATCAACTAAATAGCACTTAGTGGAGAAGCCTGTGTTGCTACTTCGTCATCACTCAAAGGAGGTTCAATAAGTGCGCTATACTCAGGACCTTTTCTTCCTTCATCCCTGAAAGACCTTCCAAGGTAACTGCATGACCCTCTTTTCAAACAAGAGCATCTTAATACAAGTATTTAGTGCTTTCAAATAATTACCTCTCAGTCCTTTGAAGAAGCGGTGCTCTACTTTGCTGTAGCTGATCGAAGTATCAACCACGAATTTTGTCAAGAACCCTCCTATGATACGGTCGAGCCAGTGATTGACAACATGCATGATCTTCTCTTAAGAGGCTTCCAATCTCTGCACTAAATCTAGGGTTCACATAGTCAAATTGTCAAGCATCCACCTTCCGTGGCCATCTTCTAACTTCATGATCCACTTGTATAATTCAACCAGGAAAGAACAAAAGAAGATTTCATGAATTTCTATGTACATATGTCTATCCAACCACTGTTCCTTTGTCAATCATGGATTCCTATTTTCTTGCACCAGGAATTCGTGGATCTTCCTATCATAGATCTTGTTATGGAGATCCTGGTCCTGAAAAGGGAACCATTTGTTGGCTTGATGGGCCCTGGCCTAAGTTCAACATTAGTTAGCTAAGAAAATCCCTACAATGCTGGCCCTTTTTGCATCAGTCTGTGGATTTTAGACCGAATTTTCACTGGTAGTAGTATGGGGGTATGCAGGAACCAAGTTTCCACACCCTGAGATGGTTTTGATGTCATTTTTATACCTTAAACCCTTCCTTCCAACAGATCGATAAGCCTTTAGGGCTTATCAATGTAGTTTCTCTTTCACCTGTTAGAACCTCCACAAAACTATATGATCATCCTTGACACAAACCTAACAAGGGGCTCAAACACTGACACACCTTTGTTACTGCATTATTGTATGATTTCCTGAATTATCCTTAGTGTTTGCCAATTTTACCATGTAATTAAGATTGTCTTCATGTAAACACATATCCTTATTTGCATTCATATAACAAATAGAAGCATATACATTTTCGTATCAAATTAGCATTATAACATAAACCCATAACTTAACATAACATAATCACATGCAATCCATACAGGAAAAATACACAATAATTTTAGAATACTTCTCTTTATTGATGATTCAGATTTCCAATAAAGACTCTATCTACCTTGCACACATAGTGGCAGCGATCCACCCACTCAGTTGTGGACTTCTACCCTAGTCCTTTGTGCACTCAATTGTAGAGGCTCTTCCAGCTCTAAGCATCTGACTCTTAGCTCTTCACACACTCATCAAGAACTTCTACTTAACTGACTTCGTCCCTTAGACTCCTTTATGACCTCCTTTTTATACAATCCCATGGTCCATAGACCAAGGGCGAATCTCTAAAACTGACACAACCTCTTTAGAATAAGGGCGGAAAACCCTTTTTGACTAGTGATATCTTCACACTATGCGACAAAAAAATATGGAGACTTTACATTTCTTTATACAAACTTCGAGCCATCTACCCCAAGACTTGGGTTTTTGACCCCAAAATTAACCCCCAAGGACCCCGTTCCCAACACAGAAACTAGAGAAGGAGAGGGTCAAGCTATTGAGGGGTTGTTTTAGAGGTCTTTTGTTGGGTTTTGTAGGTCTGAAGAGTAACATAGGCAAGCAGAGGAAAACATGGGCTCATTGGTGCAAGGTTTGGGTGGTTTCCTCCATATTTTCATAGGCCATAAGCCTTGTAGCAACTGCAAGATAATCACAGGCCTATTCTGGGCTAATTGGAGGGGCCGTAGGGCCTAAATCTCATAACAAAACCAAGCTACATGCAATGTAGGTAGTAAACAGAAAGAAGGAGGAAAGCTGCAGTGATAGGAAGGATTGTTGGAGGATATTGAGAGGGATAATATGGACTATGATCAAGCCCTAACCAGGTGTCAAAATTACAACAGTTTCATCAATTCAAATCCAAAGGTATGTTAATGATTTCTAGTTGAATTTGTTGTTGGGTGTATGGGAATCTAGTTGGATTAGTTATTTGGGAATTTGTGGTTTGTTGTAGTGTTGCGTGAAAGTGCCCCAGTTTAAGCCATAAGTGTAATGCCTTAATGGACAAAGATAGCTGCTACGAGTGGTAGATTCAAGGAGTTGAAGGTTTGATTGGCCACGCATAGTTTGGTATAACCCATGTTCATTGTTAAAGAAGTGACATTTGGTTATGATAGGTAGCAGTGCTCCTACCCCATGTTAGTCTTTTATGGAGCAGTGTAGCTAGACTATAGTGGTAAGAAAAGTTCCAAAACATGTTGCGGAGTAGCTATGGGAAGAAGTACCAAAGTGTTGAGGAATTTAGTGGTGAAGGAGAAAATTATGATATTATATATGGACTTATGATTATATATAGGAAATATTGTAGAGACTAAGTTAGGTGTCCTAAAGGAGTTGGTGCATTGATAGAGGCAGTGCTCCAGAATAGAACTAAAGGACCCTCAGTGTACATGAAACAACAACGAAGTTGTGATCATTGACTACATCAGCTAAAGTATCAATGTATTTGATACAGGTGGATATTGGTGGCCACCTGCTAAGTCCACTTGGACCCCCACCATTGTTTCTTTCAGCTTTTCGATTTCCTTACTTGTAGCACAGTTTACTGTTTTAGCAGTTTTTTGGGTCCTGAACTTCTAGAGTCATTTTGAGGTCATAAACGAAGTTTTTTGGGAAACCTAGGAGAAACATGGGTCCATGGACCTATGTTTCTCTTCCCATAGTTTTATTTCTCTGATAGATCTTTATAATGAGATATTATGTGCATCAAACAAAGATCGTATGCCAAAGTTATGATCCCAGGAAGTTGATGTACCAATTTACCCAAAAGGGGCCCACAGTTTGTTGTTTCATCTTCTACGGTTAGGTTTTTCGATGTTTAGGGTTTTCCATTATTTCTCAACAATAAATAGGCCTTCGAGCCTCATTGTAACATAGTTCAGAGGAATGTAGATGCCACATCACTTCCCAAAGATAAGCTACCATCAGCTACCATCGCCCTAGCTTGTTTATTTCCATTTCTGTTTGTAAGCATATTTCAGTATTTTACAGTAATCAAATGAAGTATTATTTCTATTGCATCTCTATATGTATGATTGTATCTTTAATTTTCTACGTTCATGTTTAAATTTGGATCAGTGGTATCAAACGAGTCTACTCTTTCTCTGTCTTTCCTTGTATGTCCCCAATGAAGTCAAGAAATAAGGTGTTAGGGCTTGAACTAGTGGGACCTTTGCAAGACCATCCTCACAAATCTTGAAGTCCTCCCATGGTGAATGAAAATAAAGATGAGGGATTAGGAGATCCTATCAAAATCTTACTCGAAGAGGCCCTCAAGCAACAAAGGAACACGATGGTGGACAACTTTGCCCAGATCCTTCATCGACTATCCAGGGGTGAGACATCTACTTCCAGTAGCTACTCTAGAAGTACCACACCCTTTAAGGTACAAGTTAACTTTGACATTCCCATATTTGAGGGTCAGATAGATGCAGACACCGTAGATAAATGGTTAAATCTGTTATAAGGGTATTTTTTTGTTCATGATTTTTCCGGTGGGGAAAATATTACTTTCGCTCTTCTAAAAGACATCTCCCATGTCAAGGACTGGTGGGAAACCTATTGCGAGCTTAAGGACGAAAGTATGACCTCACTATTTTTAGCCGCACCCACTTGGAATTCATTCCGAATTGGCATCAAGGAGCACTACTACCCTGTCGGAAGCTATGAGGATCAATACATAAAGTGGACCACAGTGCGGCATGGAAGGGACCAAGACGTGCCAAAGTTTACTAATATTTTCCATACCCTTCGCACAAATTTGGGTATCAAGGATTCAGAGCATCACTTGGTACTCAAATACTACAGGTGCCTGCACAGGTACATCCAGGAAGAAACATAATTCCTGAACATATCCTCTCTTGGCATGGGATACTGACATGTTGTCAAGATCAAGCAAAATTTTAAATAGGAACACAAAAAATTACAGATATAACCATACATATAGAAATGCACCTGAAATAATACTTCATTTCATTATTGTAAAACACTGAAATATGCTTACAAACAGAAATGGAAATAAACTAGCTAGGGCGATGGTAGCTTATCTTTGAGAAGAGATGTGGAGGCTACATGCCTCTAAGCTATGTTACCATGAGGCTTGAAGGCCTATTTATTGTTGAGAAACAATGGAAAACCCTAAACATCCAAAAACCTAACACTAGAAGATGAAACAACAAATGGTGGGCTCCATTTGGGTAAATTGGTACATAAACTTCCTGGGGTTGTAACTTTGGCATAGGATATTCGTTTGACGAGCACAATATCTCGTTAGAAATATTTATCAGAGAAATACAACTTTGGGAAGAAAAACATTAGTCCATGGACCCATGTTGCTCTCCATTTTCCCAAAAAACGTCATTTAGGGCCTCAAAATGGCTCTGGAAGTTTAGGACCAAAAGAAATACTAAAAATAGTAAATTACGCTACAATTAAGGAAAATGAAAAGCTGAAAGAAACAATGGTGGGGTTCCAAGTGGACTTGGAGGGTGGCCACCAATATCCACCTGGATCATTCCTCCCCCCTTAGGAAGAAATGGTCCCCATTGAGTTGAGTTCCTCCATGAGATTAAGAAACTTCTGCTAAACTTGGTCCCTGGTGAGCCACTTGCCCTCGTGAAGGAGTTGGCATGATTTGACAACTCAATACAGTTGGATTTTCTGCTGGCGAGTGTGCTTGATCTATGTGTCCATGATTCGATTAGTTGTAGCTTGTTCCATGCAATATGGATTTAACTTTGTGGGTGTGAGTTGTTCTACAATGTCGGATGTGTCTAGTAATGGTGGAAAGTAGGGCCGAAGGCCGTCCACATTGAACACTAGGTGCAGGCCAAGGAATGGGGGAATCTTGAGCTCAAATGCATTGTCTCCCACAACCATGGTAATCATGTAAGGAAAATATCAGAGTGATATGAGTTCCTGATAGGCTCTGGTAAGGTGTTCCTTTTGCAAATGCAACCAGACTTTGTCACCCACTTGAAACTTGTGTGGCACCCGATGTTGATCATGTCGCTGCTTGTACTCGGCATTTGAGTTCTCCAGAATGACATGGACCTATTGGAAAAAATGTTGGATGTGCTCAATGAAGTTGTTTTCCTTATTTATTTTGGACTAGACATGAGTCGAATCTGCGTGAGTAGCTGTAAATGGCATGGCCACATCAATGGGACATAGTGGCTGGGACCCCAAGCCCACCTGAAAAGGGCTATGGCCAATCGAACTGTGGAGAGCCTAGTTTTAGTTGTATTGAACATAGGGGAGGCTCTCATCCCATGTGCATGGATTCTTTTAGTTGTATATGCACAAAATGTGTACGATCATCCTATTTACAACCTCTTTCTGTCCATCAGTTCGAGGATGGAAGGCTCTGGACATAGCGAGTTTGGTGTCTAGCATCGACCAGAGATTGAACCAAAATGTATTTAGGAACTTGCTATCCTGATCTAAGATGATAGACTATGGGATCCCAAAATGTACCCAAACTTGTTCAAAGAAGAGTTTGGCAGTGGCTTCTCCTGTGATATTCTTCTTGTAGGCCACCATAATGGCCATCTTTGAGAACTTGTCGACGACCACAAAAACAGAGTCGTTTCCATGCCTGGTAGAAGGTAGGCCTGACATGTAATCCATGGTTATGGATTCCCAAGTTCGACTAGGGGTAGGCAGTAGAGTATACAAGCCTTGATTCTTAATCTTCAGTTTGGCAATGGCACAGGCAGTGCATGATCTGATGTACTTCCCAACATCCTATGAAATGTTCGGCCAATAGAAATACGTCTCCAGTACCACCACTGTTTTCTCGACCCCGAAATGCCCAACAACCTGACTGTAGTGTGCTTCCCAAATCATCTTGACATGCTCGCTTGAAGGAACACAAACGTGATCCAGGCATCATAACAGGGCATCCTAGAGGTGAAAATCTGGAACATGTTGACCCTCGAAGTGTGTCTTGTATGTGTGGCTGAATTCTGGGTTATCTTTGTAGAGAAGTGGCCAGTTAGAAGTCTCGTGCCCACAAGAGTTGAGCATGGTGGTTAATGCCATGATCAGTGGTCAACTGAGGAAATCTACAACATTATTGGTGTTGCCCTTCTTATACTTGATATTCAAATGGAACTGTTGCAGTTATGTGGACCATTTCCAATGGTGGTCATTCTACAATTCCCCTTGGGTCTGTATGAACTGCAAGGGTCGGTGGTCTATGTGGATGACCATTTCCTTCCCCAAAATGTAATGTTTTCATTGTCAATAGGCCTGCACAATGGAATACAACTCTTTTTCATAAGTGGGATACCTCTAGATTGTGCCTGAAAGTTTCTCACTGTGATATGCCATTGGATGATCATGTTGAGTAAGGACTACCCTAATATCATATTCAGAGGCATCTATCTCGACCTGAAATGGTTGTTATAAGTCTGGTAATGCAAGCACTAATGCTAAGCAGAGGTGTTCTTTCAACTTTTTGAATTCCTTCTGTTGAGAATCAGACAAAAAGAACTTTTATTTCGCTCCTCCCTTGGTTACTTGACTCAAGGGCCAAGTGATATGAGAAAATCCCAACACAAACCTATGGTAGAAGTTGGCAAGACCTAAAAAGCTATGAAGCTCTGTTAGAGTGGTTGGGGATGGCCAATCCCGAATGACTTGGATCTTGGCTAGATTAACATGCACCCCATGTTCATCAATCATGTATCCCACATACTCAACCTGGGTCATGTCCAAAGTGCATTTTTCCAGATTGGTACATAACCTGTGTTGCCGCAGTGTTTGGAGAACCCGTCGGATGTGGTGGAGGTGCTCTTCCTAATGCTAGCTCAAGATTAGGATGTCATCCAAGTATATTGTTGGCATGATGGGGCTTGACCCAGGTGTGGAGTTATTTATCCAAACAAATCTCTATTCTACTAGCCCTTTTGGCAGCAACTTGTGGAGTGCAGACTGAGGTGTCATCCAAAGCATTATGGGGGATGCTAGAACCAAGTTTCCACACCCTTGAGATCTCTGAGGGGTCAATTTAGTTTGACTATGAATATCTTCACGTAGGTCACTTCATGCACTTTCTTGACCTACGAGGCATTTTGGCCATGTTATACTTCACTTCGTGCAACCCTAACCAGGGGCCAAGGAGCTTATACGCTACTAAACTAGTGATCTACACTACTTCCCCATGTTACACCATGGATCTTACTTATATTCTTGTAACAATTAGTTTATCTTCATGAAAATAGACACTTTATATTATATTCACTTATTCAACAAGTTCATATTAGTTTGCGTAGCAAATAAATAGCAAACTTGCAATTCATACCTAATATACTTGAATGCATAAAATAGGAAAAGATACATAGAAATAGTGTAAAACTTCTCTTTATTAATGCTTCAACTAGTTATAGACTCAACCTGCCCTGCACACTCAGCTTCAGGGGTCCACACACTCATCTTCAAAGCCTTCTCCTACTCTACGAACCAAAGACATGACTCGACACTTCAACTAAGACTCAATTCATCATCATTAGATCTTCCATGGATTGATTCATTTTCTCATTACACTTAGAGCCTTTCCCCATTTATACAATCCCATGGTCCGCAGACCATGGGTATAACTCTCAAGCTAACATTACATTACAAAAGTAAGGGTCGACAACCCTATTAGTCAATTACAACTTCGGGCTCCGCGCCCACAAATCATGGAGTCTTTACATCAGATTAGTCAAAACTTGGGCTTTAAGCCCCAAAACTTGCCTTGGGGGGATCCCATGCCCAACACGCCTCCAACAAAAACATCATGACTCACCCTCGAGTAACTCTGTCGGTGCAAAGATATTCGTGTGGAGACCTCCCAATTCTGCTCGGACTGTTATAAGCTTGGTAGCGCACTAAGTGACTGCGTGCTGTATCTCCTGGATGGACTATTCAAAGACCGTGGTATCTGAAATGCCTCCCCGTATCTACTCATGCATTCCCTACATCTATTTATAGTCCCATGCCTCCTTTTAGCTACCTAGAGTGCTAAGACTGTGCTTCTATTGGCTAGTCAGATAGTCGGGCCACCCGTGTATGGCTTCAACTGACTACCATTCACTTTGCCTGGGAAAGCTTCTCCATTTAGCTTTACCAAATACACCGTGCCTCTATCTTTGACCTACTTAATAACATATGGTCCCAGCCAATGCATTCTAAACTTTCTTAGTAATTTATCAAACTTACTATCATATAGTACTACCAAATCGTTCACCTTGAAGGTACACAACTTAATATATCGATCGTGCTAGGCCTTTTCGTGCTACTTTTGTACCTGCTGAAAGAATCTAGCTAAAAACCATTCCTCCTCGAGTTCCTCCAACTGCATGAGCCTCTCCTCCAGGGCTCTGTGGTCCATCATACCTATGAGCGCTACTATGCGTAGACTAGGCACGATATACTCCATTGGCATTGTGGCTTCCACTTCATACACCAGCCGGAAAGGTGTCTGTCCGTTAATTTCTTGAATTCGAATTCGACTGTTCCACCCAAATCCGGTCCATTAATGCTTCCTTGGCGGAAGATTTTCCCAAATCTTTCCCATAAATCTCACCTTAGATGCTTGCCGCCTGCTCCATTTGCTCTCAAACCAAGCATCACATCGTGAATAGTGACTATAATAGTCACTTTTCAGCCAACCCATGTGGCAGCATAGCTACCCTTGTGTTGTCGTAGACCCACGTGACACTTCGCTCCTGCGTGAGGTCCTAACATCATGCAGCTCTCTGGTATATTAGTTTATAGTTCCACACCTTCTTTCAACTTCCTAATGTGCTAAGACTATGCTTCCCACTGCTATTAGTTGGTTAGGCCACCTGTATATGGATTTAATCGATCATCAATCACTTTTCCGAGAAAAAATATGCCTTTTATCTTTATTGTCTCCATCGCGCACTTTACCATCTGCATTGCACCATCATCGGTGATCCATCTAGTAATATATGGTCCAATCCAAGGCATCAAGCTAATCAACTCTCGACGATAGTCCCGAAATTTGTCAATGTAATAATGAGCATCCTGTTTTATCACCACAATTCTCATATCGAGAAAATCCTTCTCTATTCCTTCCTTAAGCTTCTTGACATCAGCTTCCACTAGAGCACTTTTCTCCCTTAACCACACTCTTTATTTCATGAGTTCTTGCAGCCTAATATCACCATGTTGGATTGCTTCATTTGTTCCCAAACATTCTTCTTCATTCAACTACGTGATCCCTTCTTCCAAGGCTCTATAGACCATCATATCCATGGGCACTACTATGGGCAGACTAGGCATAATATACTCCATTGTGATTACAACGTTTGCTCCATAGGCCAACCTAGAAGGCATTTGTCCCATCAATTTCTTTCACGTTGTACTATAAGCCCTCAAAACTGTAGGTACACATAGTTCCCAATCACTTCGCTGCACATTTTATACCTTGTCCAGTGCTTCGCATCCTTCATTAAATGCTTCTATGTGGGTATCCTTCTGTGCACTCGTTGTTTCGACACTCTGGCATTCCAACTCAAGCGGCCATTCAAGCAATTTCCTCCCTAACACATGCTTATTAACTGTGTTCCCCAACATGAATTCCATGCGCATCCATGCAAGTTGTTCACCACATGCCTGTACCTACCTAGACAGATGCATGCACAGACCATACTATACATTGTATTCATCAATTATTCACATCTTAGGCTTCCCAAAATGCATGCACATCATTCTCCTGCATTTCCGCTAGTCCTCAAAGCTTCCTTGATGCATACCCCACCACCTCGTGGGCATAGCATGAAATACCCACTTCAAAGCTTCAAAACATTGCTTTTTCGGCACCTCCCTTTCAAATCTATCCAAGAAAGCATCTACCTCACCTAATCCAAATCTCTCATTTCTATCGATACGCAACATAGAAATCTTGTCATCATGTTACAATTTAGCTTGGTTACCTCGTGTAACTGGTTCTACCATTGCTCTATCTCTTCATCCAAATTCGATGTACAAGAGCTTCCATTCTCCCATGAGATTCATCCATCTGTAGTGGGATTCACATAGTATTGCTCTCGCATGGTTATCATGCAGATGTAGTCCAAATCATCATTGCTTTCATAGTTGTGCACTGTCTCTTTGTAGCACAATCCTTCTGTTGTGTCCAAAGGTACGACTATGCGCAGTGACTTTTTCTCAAAAATCATCTTGTGCTTCTTCAGATTAATCAACCCATTCATGTCAGTGGCCCAATTGATTCGTAAGAGTGTGGGGCACGGATTTATATCATCAACAATCTCTATCACTTCAAAGTCTACTAATGCACTTGCCCCTTCAATATCCATGGTGATTTCCTGCAATCTCCCCATAGGTACTATCATTTTCTAGATCACCATTCACAGTTGGATAGGAGACCATTGTAGCGTAGGCCGTCCCATGCGCTCCCATGTCTGCTTCGGCAGAATGTTCGCATTCGATCATAAATCTAGAATTATATGGTCCATCTCATATTCTCCCATCTATGCGGTCAACCTCATTTCTCTTCCTGTCCTTTTCGCATGCTTTGCAATCTTCTGGACTATGCACAACTCTCATGGCATGGTCCCAGCGCATCTTTTAATAAGTTCCTGCAATCCTTTTACAACCTTACTATCATGCAGTAGCTTCATGCATGTTTCTAGGAACATTGTAAGCATAGATGGGTCCATTTCTGGCTCTGATCTATCTTTTCTTCCTGAAGTGGAGCCATCAATGAAGCTCTTCTTAGCTTCCATGAAGGTTTCCTTAGCACACTCCAAATCAAACTCTACTTCTTTCGTTGGAGCCTTGCGAACCCATGTACTATCTTCGGGTTGTTTTCCTTTACAATCTCCCATCGTAATTCCACTTTGGAGCACAATGTTCACATTTGGATTTTTCTCGCATGGCTTACACCTCATCATCTATAGGTTATTTGTCGGGGGAGGTTGTAGCACTGCCTCGTCCTGCAACCTAGATATCAGCATAAGACAATCCTTCATCTCATGATCAAACAAGGTACAATAGAGACATGATGGACATGTTGGATTCATACAATGACAGGCATAATGTCCTGGACCTCCGCAAGTGTAGCATATCAGTTGTCCTTGACCTCTTCCATGTCCTCCTCCACCTCGGCCACTCCTGCTGATGGGCATGGGATCCCCTGCAGTAGATTTTGTGGATTAAAGCCCAATTTTTTCTCAATTGTATTGTAAGACTCTTCAAAGTGCCGGCGTGGAGTGCAAAAATCTAGGATGAGTCATAAGGTTGTCTACCCTAAGAATTGTAAAATCATGTAAACTTGTGTCAGCCCTCTAAGTGTAAAGATAGTTAGTTGAAAAAGAAAGTAATAGATAGATGCGAAGGCATGGTTAGAGCATATGGGGAAAGTGGAAGTGTATTGGGTCATAGTAGTAGGAAGAGGCTCTGTAGTTGAGTGCGCAAAGGCCTAGTAGAGCCTGCAACTGAGTGCGCAGACCCCTGCAGCTGAGTGCCTAGGACAGAGTCAGGTCTATAAGTAGGATTGTACTTGGATTTGTAATATAATAAAGAGAAGTTTATTCTGTGCATATGTTCTTGAATCTGCAGTTGAATGCTATGCCTTACTTTTATTTTGTTCATTTATTACAAGCACTTGATGAATACTTGTATGAATATATGAGAAGTTAATCTAAGGAAGCAGCTAACAAAGACTAATTAAGGGAGACTTCAGTGAATAACATGGGTCGCACTGTGGCTAGACCTACGCAAAGACAATATCACAGGGTGCAGGGTGCCCGTAGGTGCGCATAGTGCAATAAGTGTGAAGGTTGGACCGTGTTCCAATCACCTCACTTCAAACATCCCTAGGGTGTGGAAACCTAGTTCTAGCACCCTCCAATACTACTTCAGGTGAGACCTGAGTTCGCACTATATGGACTATTGCCGAAATTTCCAATAGTACTAGGATTTGCTTGGCTAAATCACTTTTGAACCTAGGTCAGGCCCCACTAAACCAATAAATGGTTCTTATTCTGTGCATATGTTCTTGAATCTGCGGTTGAATGCTATGCCTTACTTTTATTTTGTTCATTTATTACAAGCACTTGATGAATACTTGTATGCATATATGAGAAGTTAATCTAAGAAAGCAGCTAACAAAGACTAATTAAGGGAGACTTTAGTGAATAACATGGGTCGCACTGTGGCTAGACCTACGCAAAGACAATATCACAGGGTGCAGGGTGCCCATAGGTGCGCATAGTGCAATAAGTGTGAAGGTTGGACTGTGTTCCAATCACCTCACTTCAAACATCCCTAGGGTGTGGAAACCTAGTTCTAGCACCCTCCAATACTACTTCGGGTGAGACCTGAGTTCGCGCTATATGGACTATTGCCGAAATTTCCAATAGTACTAGGATTTGCTTGGCTAAATCACTTTTGAACCTAGGTTAGGCCCCACTAAACCAATAAATGGTTCCATTACTAGGACTAGTATCTACATAAGGGATGTCGGATGTCATGCCACTAGAACCCAACAAAGAATTAAATTGAAGAGTGGTTGGGCAAGAATATTCACTGAGTTCACGGTGGACACAGCCATCAGTTACAGCGAGGCAGAGTGATGTTTTCTCAAGGGACCGCGAGGTAAGTATATTAAATCTTTGAATACCTAGATTAAGATGTTGTTATGTCGAAAGTGGGTTCTGTGAATAAACTAATGTTTGGGACTATGCGGAGTGATAGAATATACAAAGGCAGAAGTAGTGAAGCATTCGAAAATAGTCCCTTAATTTCACCCTCACAGGAGAGCGAGGACGAGCTCGCGAAAGTTTCTCTGAGAAGCGTGGTCAGTTTGATAAGGCAGCGGATTCCCTAGTTACCACCCAAACCTCCACCCACTTCACCTCCTTCAACTCCATCTCTACCCAATCCACCTCCACCACCTCCACAGTTTAGTATGGCGAGCGCAATCAAACAATCAGTATTCATAGGAGTGGGGAATGAGGATCCGAACCAATTCTGGTTCATGGTAAGAGCAGTGTAGGAAGCATAAGGTGTCATAGATGACAAAATTAAGAGGGCTACATTAGTGAGCACGCTACAGGATCACGCATTAACGTGGTACATCAAGAACTCCAACAACCACCCAAACGCAAGGATAACAAAGATCTAGAATGCGTTGAACAAAGAATTTGGCAGGTCAAAATCAGAGACGCAGTCAATCATTGTGTTTAAAGAAATAATGATGCTTGCGAGAAAGACCCCTTGGGATTTGGACCAAAGGCTAAAGATTATGACTCATGAGGCCAATATGATGCTAACAGATGCACAACATCGTGCATGGTTTGTAGAATCTCTGACACCACACATAAGGACAATGTTGTCATAGTGGAAATTTTCTACCCAGGCCGAAGTGTTGGAGATGGCAATGAGATTACATGAGACCCCGACACAGGACCCTAGGTTGGGAGTTCTAAAAATCCATGCGCAACTACAGAATCTATGTTTGGAAATGCAAAGCTTGAAGCAGGATGGGGCACTGCAGTCAGAGGCATGCAAGGAAGTATGGTGGATAAAATGCAAAGGCCAGGGTCATGACAAGGATCATTGTCCAGTGTTTGTGAACTGCTTAGCAGGAGGAGGCCAATGCCATTGAGACCAAAGGTGCAAGTAGGGCCGAGCACGGCACCCACTTTATGGTGAACGATCTGTTAGATAGGAGGGAAACAAATGACGGACAATTTTCATTTGCTGCAGAAATATACACAGGCACCCCAACAATTGTTTTGTAATTTCTACAGGTTAGTAGGCCACAATAAGTGCACTTATCACAGTTACTAGCTAATGATGGAGCAGACCACAATGTATAGAATACAGACCGAAACGCAAGCCCTCAACTCAGGTGTTGGGATGGCGCACGCTGGATTTCAGCGGCGTGGTCAAGGATGAGGAGGAATGGGACCAGGAAGGGGATGTGGAAAGTTAATTTGTTACAATTGCAGAGTACTAGGGCATTATGCCCGTGACTGTACCAACCTGATAAAGATATCTTGTACGTATTGTGCTCAGTTTGATCATGGAACAATATATAGTCCTACGTTGATCACAAATATGTGTGAAAAAGGGGTATTCTAGCCTCCCTCGACTCAGAATATATAAATGATGAGGTCTGAACCACGCAAAGAGGACCTAAATGTAAACATGATGCTCAAAAATGATGGGACCGCAGGAGAGGTTAAGGGAAAGTAGCCAGAGGAAAGTACGTGGGTTCAAAAGGCTCCTGGAAAGGAACCCGAGTTTGATGTAGAACGCGCAAAGGAGACATTCATGGAAACTAAGAAGAGCTTCGCGAAGGCCTCCACTTTAGGTAGTAGGATCAACCAGAGCCAAGAATGGATCCTTCAATGCTCACTACCTTTCTAAACACATGCATGAAATTGCTACGCAACAACAAGGTATTTAACAGACTATAGGAGCTGATCACTAGGAGTGCGGGGTCAGGAGAACCGCGCATAGTCCAAAAATTGGGGAAGCATGCATTGCGCACTAGAAGGGATATGAGGTTCACTGCATAGATTGGGGAATATGAAATGGATCAGGTAATCCTAGATCAGGGTTTGGATGTGAATGTATTACCAAAGAAAACATGGGAATTTATGGGTAGGCCCACATTACAGTGGTCCCCTATTCAATTATGAATGGCGAACCAACATAATATTTTGCCCATGGGAAGGTTGCAAGGGGTAACAGTTGATATTGAAGGCACGAGCACACATATGGATTTTGAAGTGATAGAGATTATCGATGAAAGCAATCCCTATCCCGCATTGTTAGGAATAGACTGGGCCACTGATATGAATGGAGTCATCAATCTGAAGAAGTTCAAAATGATCATCGAGAAAAAGTCAGTACATGTAGTAGTCCCACTGGGCCCAGCTGAAGGAGTGCGCTACACTGAACCAGTGCATGATGATGATCTTGATTGTATTTACAAGATAACTGTGTGAGACAAGGATTGGGTGAATCCGACTGCAGATGGAGGATCTCATGGCAGCGCGAAAGCTCCTGCACTTCGGATTCAAACGAAGTAGAGCGCTGGAAGAATCGGTTGAACGAAGTGACAATGCTGAACTGCAATATTATGATTAGCTCATTGCCTTGTGTGACAACAGAGGGAAGAGAGCTACTGACATATGATGGATTGACAATAGTGGATGAATTCTTGACCAAATTTGAAAACACAGTACCAGAACAACAATGGTTCGATGCATTCAAATGGGCACTACGCGCAACACTTGCATGATGGTGGGGTACACATCAAGAAAATTTTGAGGACTAGCATGGATGTAGAAGGATGAAGTGCCCACAGTTTGGAAGCCCCCAGCTTTGAACGAGAGTCGGGAAGCGAGGATGGAGTAGCTTGCGCGCACCTATGTCGATGGGTACAGACGTGTGTTGTGCATCCCACACAAGAACACCTCCAACTAGGGATCGAAAATTGGAACAAGACACATTAGCAGGAGAGTTACTGCATGCCCCAACCATTCCATGTAGAAGCATTCAAGAAGGTATGCGGAATCCTGAACAGGGCTCACTAGGTGAGGCAAACTGGTTGGGACCTACGTGTACCAAAGATCTGATGGGCCTATAGGGCCATGTGCAAAAACCTGAGTATGGAGATGATTCCAAAGATTAAGAGCAGATTTGAAACCATAGTTTTGGAGGAAAGGAATCCTCACGCAATAGCTCCCACAGCAGGGACATCATGCGATGACCAGGATGAAGGAATTTTGAAGCTACGCGAGGGCGAATAGATGCAGATACAAGAAGCCATTTGGTGAGGTAACCTTAAGCTTTACAAACTCAAAGAAGATCAGGTACGACTAAGGAAGAAAAGCATGTTAATGGACACAGAGATCAAAAACTAGAAAATGAAATCGCGCAAGAATGTCACATCAATAAACTAATAATGAGAGGACAAGATATGGGCAACCATACTACTACATTAGAATATTTCCGCCGAAAATTTGTGGCTCTGCTACCATGGCTGTGATCGCACCTTACCAGACAATGTAAGCAGGAGAGTGCACCGCATAAGGAAGAACACATGGCACTAATTTTCGCGAGGGTAATTGAGGAGTTCCCGTGCACTAGGCTAGAAGGTAAATTGAAGCCTCACACAGGTGGTGTGACTACTTGACTATCCGTAGGGAGCACAGTCTACACGCTCTAAGAAGTTGAAAGAAGGAGCAGGACTATAAAAGAGTCTGTATGGTAGCTGCACAATAAGGAGGTTACGCGCAGGGTCAGTATGTCACAGGGGTCATGCCTACGCATAGGCAGTTGCGCTGCCGTGCGGGTGGGTTAGGAAGTGACGTTGGTGTCACTGTTCATGACAAGGTGTCCAATTTAAGGCAACAAGGAGCGGGCAATGGGCAATTAAGACACAAAGTCAGAACTATATTTGGGATGATCTACTACCAATCTAGTATTTGTGGGCTGAACGAGGAGGGAATGGTCGAATTTGAATTCAAAAAAGCTTATAAATCACAGGTTGCTATCCAACAAACAACCCTTGGTGTTTTGAGAATTTAGTTCTTGCACTATCAAGTGGGTATGGACCTTACGAATTTGGAGGCTTTGAGAGGAAGTTTAGTGTTTGAGACATTACGGAAGGAGACGCAGAAATTCCTAAATAGAATGATGTCGAAAACCAAGGAAGCTACATAGAGCCCTACACTGCCAGTGGGGGATGCACAGAAAATTCCAAAATCGCCGAGGATGTCAGGGCCCAAAAATGATCCACAGGCAGCAGGACTAGTCCACATTTCTCCGTGAAATCCATAGTTTGGTAAAATGTCTATGGAAGAAAAGGGCAAGACTGTTAATCTTGAGATAGATGATGACGAGGAGGATCTCCAAGATTTCGTAGAAGAGATTGAGGTTGATGAACAAATGAAGGAAGACATTGAACCAATGTGCACTATAGCAAAACTACCCAAGTATGTTCCTCCGCGGAGAGGGAAAGAAAAAGTACCCAAAGATTTGGATATCATTAAGAGAGCACTCCAAACCCCTCTCCTCCTAGATCGAATTTCGTTTGATCATTCAGTTCTGGGCCGAGTACCCACGATGAAATTTGAAGATTGGGACCTCGCAGATAGTGAAACGTTCCCACATTTGGAGACTAGAAAACTCATGAAATAGAGCAAGGAGGGGTTAGTTATAGTGCAAGAGCCATGAAAATGGCTACGAAGTTTGGAGGAGGTTGGGCTACTCCACCTACTATGGATTCCACACTTTCACCAAGCACCAATCACGATCTTTGTCATCAGGAAACTACTTTTCCTAGTGCACAATGGGTACTTGTGGCTGGAGGAGCCTATTCCCATCATGGTAGATCTTATTCACAAGATTTCTAGGCTTCCATCAATGGGAAGGGACCCCATGGAAATAGCTTGCAAAAGCGGAGATTTGGCGCTTGCAGAGGCCATGAAGAAGAAATACAAGTTTGAAAAGAAGTAGAGAGGATATGTAATTAGTAGCATTCAAGACAAAGGGGTGTGCGCAGTCACCCAGCTGCTGATTTAGAAGGTGATGAGAAAATGCCACGACAATGAGGTACCAATGACGGTCGTCGTGTTGGCCAAAGAATGCGTAGAGGGGGTCCAATTCAACTAGGCCAAATTCCTCTATGAGGAATTCCTAACCAATTGCAAAGAAACTCACGAGCAAGGCAAGACCTTCCACTACAGGTGGTTGCTCTTGTCTATCTTATTGGTGATAGGGGAACTACCTGAGGACAGTTACTTCCCTCCCCTTGAACAAGACTTGCCAAAGGCAGAAAAATACATGTTGCTCTGGGCAACGAAGGATGCCATGCCAAGATATTCTGGGTGCTCATGGAGGGTAGTGTCCAGGCGTGGATCAAGAAAAGGCTGCACCTATCCCCCACACTGTAAGATAGTCTATGGAGGTTTGTAGACATCAAGGCAGATAAGAATAATGTGTATATCAAGCTGCGTAAGCATCTGATGCAGAATTGGACCAAACTTCCTTTCATTGTGATTGATGATGTCATGTTTGCTATGCTCGACTCCTGGCCAACCGAGTGGCGCACCCTGAATTTTGCGACGCGCGATGAGACAATGATATAAAAACTAAAGGATGCCACAAAGTTGCTAGCATAGAAGAATCACAACAAGCTGTTGGGCGAGGAGGTAAGGGTTTCCTGAGAGGCAACGAGGGTTTCCGTAGAGAAGACTAAGCCCGCCAAAACAACAGCAGCAACACCGACAACTAGGGCCACCATGACGCAGGAGGAAAGGGGCCCAGGACTGACCACAGGACAGGGAACAAAAGACATGGCAGAAGGTGGAGACCAAAGCATGACATCTCCACAACTGAAATGGTTTCGCGATAGAGAATGAACAGGGCCAAGGCTTCCAAACTAGATGGTGAACCCATTACACTGACAAAGGGTGACCTATATGACATCAAGAATAGAGTTCATAAGGTCAACAGGGAAGTGCTCCAAGAAGCAATGACAGAGTAGAAGAATGTGATGGGGCCCCTCAAGGTGCAGCTACAGCAACTTCAGGTGCGACCCCCCAGGAGGGAATGGTAGCCGTCTATGGTGCCCAAGTACATCGGCAACAGAGTAGTTGCTGCGAGCCAAAATTGCTAACACCACCGCACTATCGAAATGAGCACTGACACGGGATAGCATGGAGGATAGAGCCACAGTGGGCTGAATCGAGGGCTTGGGCTAAAATTGGCCACCCTTCTATGGGACATATTTACCAGCTACAGGATGAAGCGAGGGTAGAACTCCACGCTAGGGAAAGATGCACTATAAAAATGCTCAACAAACAATGAATCAACATCAATCAGCTTAGTCTACAATGAGATGAAGTGCTGGCACAGAATCAACAATTAGAACAGATAGTAGAGAAAGCATGTTGCCACGCCCCAGAGCTAGAAATTGTGATAGACCTACCAGTAGGAGTGTGAATCCATAGATTGGCTAATGGGTTCCATGAGGGAATGGATGAAGAAACGAGGATATAGCTGGACCTCAACCTTTGGATTGTCAAACTACAATTAAATGCATAGTCATCAATGCCCCCAGAAGTTAGGGAATAATGCACTGGCACTATCCAAAAAGGGTTGGAGGAAATAGGATAGGTAGTGCAAGACTGTACTATAATGTTGGAAGAATCCCTCGCGGTCCTTACTTCCTTACATGAGGACCCCACCATACAACAATTAGAGCCAGAAGCGCTGGAGCTCCAAGTGTAGTATGACAGTGTGCGCAAAATGGTGCAAACAGTTGTCCTGACCCAGCTGTTAGCAAAGATACAAAAAGCGAAGGTGTTGAAGGAACAGGTGGTTGTCGCATGACCAAAAGAGGTAGTATTTAAAGCGCACGTCTAGGCATAGATTGATGAGGCTTTTCACATCGCCACCGATATTGAAGGAAGGCTTGCACAAATGAAGGTGATGCATGCCTTAAGATAGGGATGTACCTATCATAATGAGCATTTGACAGAAAGCATAGAGCAGGTCCAACAAATTGTCAAGAAGTGCATTGTGGACCTTCGCACAGCATGGGCACAGATGGAGGGGCTCTGTGTCCAGATCGTCGCACTAGCAGAGTGACCCGGGACAAGTCACGATGATTGTGTTGGGGTCCTGTTGGGCATGGGATCCCTCGTAGAAGGTTTTTGGGCTTAAAGACTGAGTTTTGCTCAATTGTATTGTAAGACTTTGTGAAGTGCGGGCGCGGAGTGCGAAAGTCTAGGATGAGTCATAGGGTTGTCTGACCTAAGAATTGTAAAATAATGTAAAGTTGTGTTAGCCTACCCATGGTCCACGAACCATGGGATTGTATAAATAGAGCGAGGCTCTAAGTGTAAAGAAAGATAGTTGAACAAGCAAGTAATAGATAGATGCGAAGGCATGGTTAGAGCATAGGGTGAAAGTGGAAGTGTATTTGGTTGTAGCAGTAGGAAGAGGCTCTGTAGCTGAGTGCGTGCACCCCTGCAGCTAAGTGCCCAGGGTAGAGTCAAGTTTGTAAGTGGAATTGTACTTGGATTTGAAAGATAATAAAGAGAAGTTCATTCTGTCCATCTGTTCTTGAATCTGTGGTTGAATGTTATGCCTTACTTTTATTCTGTTCATTTATTACACGCACTTGATGAATAATTGTATGAATATATGTGAAGTTAATCTAAGTATGTAGCTAACAGAGACTAATTAAGGGATACTTGGACGAATAACACGGGTCGTGTTGTGGCTAGACCTGTGCGAAGAAAATATAAGAGGGTGTGGGGTGCCCACAGGTGCACATAGCGCAGTAAGTGTGAAGGTTGGACCGCTTTCCAGTCACCTCATATTAGACATCCCCAGGGTGCAGAAACCTTGTTCTACCACCCTCCCATACTACTTTGGGTGAGAACTCAGTTCACGCTCTACGGACTGTTACCAAAAGGGCTAGTAGTACCGAGATTTTCTTGGCTAAATCACTTCCCAACCTAGGTTAGGCCCCACTAAGCCAACACCTGTGTTCGAGTGAAGGGGCCACATTTCAGCCTGAACTATGTAGGTGGGAGTCTTATTTATCATTCGCTGATAGGTTCTATAGGTGCACTCATCGTGTCCAACCAATCTACAAAAATTACAGAACAACTGTTGTGGATTTTTTGTGTACTTCTGTAACAAATGACAATTTTCTGTAGCATGCTTTCCTCTTATTTCACAAATCGTGCACCACAAAGCAGGTGCTATGATAGGTCCTGCTTATGCTTATGGTCTTAATGACATTGATCCTCCTCGCTCGAGGTAGTTCATGAACATGGGGCAGTGGTCCTTATCATTATCTTGACCCTTACATTTAATGCACCATACCTCTTCATGCACTTTTGGTCGAGCTATCTTGTCCTGTTTCATACTCTACATCTCAAGGCATAAGCTTTTCCACTACACGTGGATCTGGTGAACTCCCAATTTAGGGTTCTACATCAAGGTCTCATGCAACCTCATCACGATCTCCAAGGCATCTCCCTGAGTTTCTAACCTCTGTTGTGATAGTGCGTTCCTCAAATGTGGGGTTAGCAAGTCGACAAACCATTTGCGGTGTTGTCCTTCCATCAAAGTCATGTTAGCTTCATAGATTGTGCACTTCAGTCTCTGATCCAATTCCTAAGGGGTTTCGCGTAGTAGCGTTGTGATCCCTTTGAATCTGGTGATCGACTGTGCCTCTGACTTCGTCCTGCTAAATTCTCTGTTCAATGCAATTTGGATATGCACGAACCCCACATTCGGATTGTCATTAGAATGCTTAATATACTAGGTTAGCATGCGATCATGCAAAACATTGCCCAACATCACTTTCTTTATATTATCATCTGCAACCCCGTGTGTTTCCCATACAACTCTTATTACAAACAAAAATTGGTCTAGATCTTCATTTCCTACTCCCTTTAACACATGAAACTTTATCGTGCTTGCCATATTACCTCACAGTGGTGGCATAGCTGTTATGGATGAAGATGGAGGTGAATGCATTGAAGCTGGTGGTGGTCTGGGTGGAGGTGGTATGCGAGGAATCCTCTACCTTATCAAATTTATCGCACTTCATGACAATAACTTCGTGAGCTCTTCCTCATCTCCTCGTAGAGGTGAAATTAAAGGGCTATTCTTTGGTCCCTTATTTCCTTCATTTCTGTAGATTTTTCCACTTTGCATGGCTCTGGACATTAAGGTAATTGAATAACCCTCTTTTCACACAATTACATTTTAATCCAAGTTTTCAGATACTTTACGTACTTACCTCGTAGTCCTTTGAGAAAGCGTTGCTCTGCCTCAATATAGCTAACTCACATATCTACCATGAACTCAGTAATGAATCCTCCTATAATCTGATCGAGTTAGTGACCAATAGCGCGCGTGATTTTATCCTCTTATGCTTCCAATTTGTGCACCAACTCTGGGGTCCACACAATAGGATTGTCAAGCTTCCACCTTCGTTGGCTATCTGCTAGCTTGATGATCCACTCGTACAACTCAGTATGGAAAGATGCGAAGAAAATTTTGTGGAACTTTGTGTACAGGTAGTAGTCTAACCACTCTTCCTTTGATAGTTGAGGATTCTTGTTCTCCTGCACCGCGAACTCGTGAATTCTCCTGTCCAACCAACCTTCAATTTCTTTCTTAGTTGGATTCCAATGATACGACATCAAGCATCTCTATGTAGATTTCGGCCCTAGCAATGGAATCATTTGTTGGCTTGATGGGGCCTGACCCAATTTCAGAGTTATTTAGCCAAACAAATCCCTATACTACTAGCCCTTTCGGCAATAGCCTGTGGAGCGTGGACTGAGGTCTCACCTGAAGTAGTATGGGGTGATGATGGAACCAAGTTTCTGCACCCTTGAGGTGTCTGAAGGGTCAATTTAGTCTGGCTGTGAATATCTTTGCGCGGGTCACTTCGTGCACTTTCCGGACCTATGAGGCCTTCGCACCCTGTTATGCTCGACTTCAAGCAACCCTAACCAAGTGTTAATGATCTTTCACGTTGCTAAAGCAACGATCTACTCTATTTCCCCAAGTTATACCACAAATCTTACTTATCATCTTGTAATAATTAGTTTATCTTCACGTAAATAGATACTTTATATTATATTCACTTATTGAGCACATTCATGTAAGCTTGCGTAGCAAATAAAAAGTAAACTTGCAACATACCCAATATACTTCAATGCATTAAACAAGAAAATATACACATAAATAATGTAAAACATCTCTTTATTAATGCTTCAACTGGTTATAGACTCCACCTTCCCTATGCACTCGGCTGCAATGGTCTGCGCACTCAACTGCAGACTACTAAGCATTTTGCGCACTTAGTGTTAGAAAATTATATACTATAGAGCAATGGAACACATAAAATATTGTAGAAATATAAACACAGAAAATGTATAGAACAAGAGAGACACAGATATATGTGGTTCACCCAATTTGGGCTATGTCCACAGAGAAAGAGCCAGTCCTTCTTGTATTATATTATCTACCAAACTGAAGAGATACAACCTACAACAGATCCACTGTAACTCCCTCTTCGCTCTCAATCTCCTGTCTTTTCCTCACTTCAAATATAGATCTACATAGACACAATACAATTCCCTCATATATAGTGAGGGGTTACCTTTTATGACAAAAAACCCTAAATTAAACATAACTTCTACTGTTAGATCATTCGCCTAATGAACGACCCACATTGACTAGAAATTACTAGACTTCTGCAAGGCAATTTTACATCTCTTTTCAGCTTCGGGGGCACTGCCCTCGAACCCCCGCCGGGGAACAGTAGGCCCCCGTACCCCCCAGTCGGTGGGGATGGGGACCCCTGAACCCCCGTGGGGGGGACAAGTCCCCACAACGCCCACCTGTGTGGAGGGGTGTACAGTTTTCCTGTGGTATACATCCAATTGAGACCTTTGAATACAGAAGATAATCACGGTCCACACCTAACAATCTCCCACTTGGAGACTGATTATAGAAACTCCACCACTGCTTCATTTGCTAGACTATGACTCCAATTTGGACCTGGTTGTTTCTCATCTTCTTCATCATACTTGAGGACCAATTGAAACTGAGCAGATTCTCAGTTTCTCCTTGTTTACAAATTTTATTAACATATCTGCAGGATTATGGCTAGTGTGTATCTTTTCTAGCTTCAACTATCCATCATCCAATGCTGACCGTATGAAATGGTACTTGAGCTGTATATGTTTAGTCCTGGAATGAAATGCAGAGTTCTTTGCAAGATGTATGGCACTCTGGTTATCACTGTATAACTTGCCCAACTCCAGCTTTTTACCCAATTCATCCAGAAACCTTTGGAACCAAATCATTTCTTTACTAGCCTCTGTAGCACCAACATACTCTACTTCTGTTGTTGAAAGTGAAACAACACCTTGGATTTCTAAAACCCAGCTGACAGCTATTCCACCTACATTAAATACATATCCTGTAGTGCTACTCCTGTTATCTCTATCACTTGCCATATCTGCATCAACATATCCTTGTTGAGCAATGTTTGAACCACCAAAGCATAATACTTGATTTGTGGTACCTCTCAAATACCTGAGAATCCACTTCACTACCATCCAATGTTCTTTTCCTAGATTGTTCATGTACCTACTTACAACTCCCACTGCATGTACCATATCAAGCCTTATGCAGACCATTGCATACGTTAAGCTTCCAATTGCCAATGCATATGGAACTTTAGACATATGAGCCATTTCTTTTTGAGTCTTGGGACATGCCTCCTTACTTAATTTTAAATGGCTAACCAAAGGTATACCAACTAGTTTTGCATTATGCATATTAAACCTTTTCAACACCTTTTCTATTACTCACATTGAGACAATGTTAATTTGCGATTCTTCCTATCTCTAGTTATTCTCATACTAAGGATTTTTTTTGCAGCACCCAAATCCTTCATTGCAAATGAGTTCGCCAATTTCCTTTTGAGCACATTTATTTCCTACATGTTACAACCTGCAACAAGCATGTCATCTACGTACAATAACAATATAATATAACTACCATCATTTTGCCTTTTTAGATAAACATAATGATCAGAGTGACACCTAGTATAACCTTGTTTAGACATAAACTTGTCAAATTTTAGATACCACTACCTTGGAGCCTGTTTTAAGCCATACAAGCTCTTTATCAACATGCACACTAGTTTCTCCTTCCCTTTTAGCTCATATCCTTATGTTTGTTGCATATATATCTCTTCCTCCAAATCCCCATGGAGAAAGGATGTCTTTACATCTAACTGCTCAAGATGCAAATCTTCAGTTGATACTAGAATTAGAATAGTTCCGATTGAAGTCATTTTCACAATAGGAGAAAATATCTCATCAAAGTCTATACCCTTTTTCTGTGCAGACCCTTTCACCACAAGCCTAGCTTTATACCTTTTTCTACCTCCATCTTCTTCCTTCAACTTGTAAATCCATTTATTCTGCAATGCTATTTTACCTACAGGAAACCTGACTAAGTCCCAAGTCTGTTTATGTGCTAAGGAGTCCATCTCTTCTTTCAAGGCCTACTCCCACTTCTTCCTGGTTTCTACTTGCACTGCTTCTTCATAACATTCTGGTTCACCAGAATCAATAAACAATAGATAATATAATGAACGAGAGTATCGTTTAGGTGGTCTACTTATCCTGGTAGATCTTCTAACACCACTTTTAGGTGTTTGAGGTGTTTTTTGTTGTTGTGGTTGTTGCTCTAGCTGTTGATCATTATGATTTTTAGGCGCCATCACTTTTCCTATGATATCGTCAAGCACTGTGTATTCTCTATTTTATTTTTCCTATTTCTTTTCCTGCAACTAATTCTTATACAAGAGCTTTTCATTGAATATCACATCTCTTCTCCTAATGATTTTGTGATTTTCATAATCATATAAGTGATAACCAAAATCATTAACACCATATCCAATAAAGGTACATTTGTTTGATTTTGCCTCAAGATTTGTTCTATTTTCTTTATTAATGTTGACAAAGGTTTCACAAGAAGAAGTCTTTAAAAATGAGTATTTTACCTTTTTACCTGTCCATGGCTCCCCTGGAATACCACCATCGAAGGAAATTGAAGGCCCTATGTTTATTAGGTAAACAACAGTGTCTACAACATCTACCCGAAACTGTAAAGGCAATCTTGCATGCAATCTCATGCACCTTGCACGCTCCATGATTGTCCTGATCATCCTTCCTGACACACCATTTTCTTGTGGTGTTCCTGGAATTTTCTTCTCTCTTTGAATTCCATTCTCTGAACAATACCTATCAAACTCTTTACTACAATATTCACCTCCATTATCTAATCTGAGACACTTCAACGTTTTCCTTGTCTCATTTTCAACCAAAGATTTCCATTTCTTGAAAGTATCAAATACATCAAATTTATTTCGAATACAATAAATCCAGGTTTTTCTGGTTGCATCATCAATAAAAGTAACATAATAATAAGAGCCACCAAGAGATGATACCTGAGAAGGTCCCCATACATCTGTATGCACAAGCTCTAATTTTTCACTCTTCTTTTCTTTCCCAAATATAAGGAATCTAACTCTCTTCTGTTTTTTGTAAACACAATTTTCACATAATTTTAAATCAACATGCTTCAAACCTAGCAACAAATTTCTTGAGAGAAGAATCTGCATCCCCTTCTCACTCATGTGCCTAAGCCTATGATGCCACAATGTCGTATCTACTCCTGTAGAGGTTAAAACATTAACATAATTAGAAATACTATTGCATAAGTACAATTTACCAACCTTTTCTCCTTTCGCTATTACCAGGGATCCTTTAGTGACCTTCTAGGTTTTATCTGTGAAAGTAGTTACACAACCTTCACCTCCCAACTGCCCTATTGAAATCAGATTTTTCTTTAGATCTAGAACATGCCTTACCTCATTCAATAGCCATTGATTTCCATTCTGTTGGTTTATGAAAACTATACCCATTCCAATGATTTTACATGGTTTATAATCACCCAATCAAAGCTGTCCAAAATCTCCTTGAATATAATCATGAAAATGTTTCTTATTGGGCGTGGCATGGAATGAGGCCCCTGAATATTCCACCCAGGCATCAATAATACTTTCTAATGAAAGAAACAAAGCATCTTTCAACACATCACCTATTACATTTGCTTCATGATAAGTCTCTTGTTGCACGTCTACTTGTTTTTTGCTCCAAGACTTGCAATCTTTCTTCAGGTGTCCTTTCTTCCCACAATTCCAACACATTATCCCTGATCTCGACTTGGATCTACCTTTTCTTGACTTAATGCGATATCCTGGGCTCTTTCCTCTTTCCATTTTTCTTCCCCTAGTCTTTGCAGTCAAAGCATTACCTGATGTCTCACCGAAGCTTTTCCATCGCATTTCCTCACTAAGGATTGCACCGACAACATCATCAAACTTTAAAGTACTAGATCCAGAGACAGAGTTACTGATGGCCATAACTAAACCATTACAACTATCTGGAAATGAGCATAGAAATAATAGATCCCTAATTTCATCATCAAAATTTACCCCTACAGAACTTAACTGACTTGTAACTGTATTAAAATTATTTAAATGATTAGCAACAGATCCACCTTCTGACATCTTCATATTAAATAAACACTTCATAATAAATACCTTATTTGAGGCTGATGGTTTTTCATATAGTTTGGCCAATGTCGACATTAAACCATCTGTTGTCATTTCCTTTGAAATATTAAATACTACTGATGCTGCTAGGCACAACCATATTGTTCCAAGTGCCTTTTGGTCGAGAATATTCCATTCTGTGTTTGTCATACTCGTCTGTTTCATTGTCTTTCCACTCAATGGTAGGTACAAATCTCTCTGATACAAATAATCTTCCATCTGCATCTTCCATAGCTGGTAGTTTTGGTCGTTGAATTTTTCGACCCTAAACCTACCATCTTCCGCCATTTCTTCCACTCAAAACAGGAATCCTTCTCTCCTACGAGTTTATTAGCCAAATATACCTACGACTCTGATACCAGTTGCTAGAAAACTATATATTACAGAGAAATGGAACATATAAAATATTGTAGAAATATAAACATAGAAAACACATAGAACAAGAGAGACATAGATCTATGTGGTTCACCCAATATGGGCTAAATCCATGGAGAAAGAGCCAGTCCTTCTTTTATTATATTATCCGGCAAATTGAAGAGATACAACCTACAACAGATCCACTGTAACTCCCTCTTCGCTCTCAATGTCCTCTCTTTTCCTCACTTCGAATACAGATCTACATAGATGCAATACAATTCCATCATATATAGTGAGGGGTTGCCTTCTAGGGAAAAACCATAAATTAAACATAAATTCTATCGTCAGATCATCTGCCTAATGAACAACTGAGATTGACTAGAAATTACTACACTTTTACAAGGCAATTTTACATCTATTTTCAGCTTCAGGGGCGCTGCCCTCGAACCCCGTCGGGGGACCGGTGGCCCCCGAACACCCCAGCCCGGGGGGATCTCCCCCCGCGAACCCCCTTGGGGGGGAAAAGTCTCCCCTGCACACCATGTGTGGAGGGGCGTACAGTCTTCATGGGGTATACATCCGGCTGAGACCTTTGAATACATAAGATAGTCAGGGTCCACACCCAACACTTAGCTGCAGAGCCTTCTCTTACTCTATGACCCAAAGACACGACTCAACACTGCAAATTAAGACTCAATTCATCATCATTAGATATTCCATGGTTTGGTTCCTTTTCTCTTTACACTTAGAGCCTCGATCTATTTATACAATCTCATGGTCTACGAACCATGGGTAGAGCTCTCAAGCCAACATTACATTACAAAAGTAATGGTGGACAACCCTATGACTCAATTACAACTTTGGGCTCCATGCCCACAAATCATGAAGTCTTTACATCATATTAGTCAAAGTCCCAAAAATTGCCTTGGGGGGATCCCATGCCCAACATGTACCACTACAAATGAGTTGGTTAATGGCCACAAGATGTCATCCCTTATCTTCTTGAAGGTTGCAGGAGCATTTGTCAATCTGAAAGGCATAACCAACCATTCAAAAAGGCCTTGGTTGGATTTCAAGGCAGTCTTCCCCACATCAGAGGGTTTGATTAGTACCTGGTGATATCTTGACTTCAAATCAATCTTGCTAAAATATTTTGCTGCCTTCAGTTGGTCCAGCAGGTCATCAATCTGTGGGATTAGGTACCTATTATGGACAATGATCTTGTTCAGTTCCCAATAATTAATACAGAGTCTCCAAGTCCCATCCTTCTTCTGTACCAACACGATCGGTCTCCCACAGGATGATGAATTCAGATGGATGTGACCTTTTTGCAGTAGCTTCTGAATCTACCTCTTGATTTCATCGTTCTCCAGAACGGAGTGCTGATAGATTGGCATCGTTGTTCTTGTACTAGTGTATTCATGAGGGCCATTATCCCTGGTACAAGAGCCCTAGACTTTTGTATTATCAGTTTCATTGATATAATGAAGTTGGGTTGTTGTATAAAATTGTGTAAACATTTGTGAATATTTTGTGTACTAATATATTTACTATTGTATATTGTTTCGCTGTTCAAAGTAGTCTTGTTGTGATATTTGCATTTGTATCATCATTGATTGAATATTCTATCGTAGACTCTAGTATCATGGTTAAAAAATGTGGTAACACAATGAATTAGAGTGAAGTAAAACATAAGAGGGAGTTGGTCACATTATTGCTGAAGGGCTCACAACAATGTAGAAGTTGGAGGTTGGTCTCAAATATGTGGACAGGTTGAAATGGTTTTCCAACTAGATTCCATGGAAGGAAAGGATCAAGTTGGTTTTGATGGTCAATATGATTCGGGAATTATTTATGAAAGAAATCAAGAAGCCAATAGACCATAATGAGGTAGAATTGTATGAATAACTAAATATGAAGACAAAGTAAATCACCTTAGATTGTGTCAAGGGTTTCATAATACCTCATTTATCTATGAAGAACACTGCCCATAATATGTGGGATGCTTTTCAAAATTTGTTCTAGAACAAGAACAAGAACCAGGTATTGGTATTGGAGGATAATTTGAAGGCCACCAAGATGATACATGGTGAAGGGGCTTCTTTGTACCTAACAAGGTTGTCTCAAGTTTGAGATGAGGTTGTCATTGTGAATGTAACTATTGAAGATTATAAGATGGTGAGGATTTCCTTGAAAGGGGTTACTCCATAATGGAAGCAATTCATCAAGGGGATCATTGCCAAGGACAAGCTATTATATTGGAATAGGATGTGGTATAACCTCATTCAGGAAGAGTTACAATACAAGTATCTTCATCCAAAGAAGCATGCTTCAGAAGATGACTTGCCACTTTCAGTGGGAATGAAGGGAAAGAAAAATAAGGACTCGAGTAAGATAAAGTGTTTCAACTATCTTGAAATGGGTATTTTTTTTACGAGATGTCATATGAAGAAGAAAGGAGATGACAAGATGAAGAAAGGGAAGTAGGTCATAGGTGTCGTCACTTGAGCCCAGATAGATGATCTCTCTAGGAGGCTAGACAAAGAGGAATTTTCTTTTATCTTTGATTTCTCGCAAGGTACCATCAATGCACTTTCATGGTGCATGGATAAAGGAGAATCAAAGAATATCACACAGTCATAGGAGGTGTTTAAGGATCTAGCTAAGTGGGACTCGAAGTTGCACATAGTGTTAGGTAGCAAGAGTCAGAAAGAGGTCAAAGGGTGAGGGGCTCTACTATCTAGGATGGGGTTAGGTCAAGCCATGCAAGTTCATGATCTATTATTTGTACTTGGACTTAGATATATCACAATGTATATCTCAGTGATTAAGTAAAAGGGTTTTGAGGTCTTGTTCTAGGATGGGAATGAATGACTTAGGCCCATAGGAACTAGTTTCGTAGGTGTCATGATCGGAGTTAAAGAGCATGGTCAATACAGGATAATGGGTAAGCCTATAGATCATGGGAAGAAGAATTAGACCTAGGTAAAAGTTCTAGATAAGCAAGTGGATGCTTTAGAGGAAGAGGTAAAGGTTCCATCGAAGTTCCAGGTTCTAAAGGCCCAAAGGAAGTCGAGTTATAGTGGGAGTTTGGATGTGTAGAAGGAGACTTTCCAACCCAAGAAGAGCACAAGGTGAGCGGGAAGCAAGGGTGATTCTACATCTACAAAGAAGGAATCATTTAGACACTGGAAAGCAGTTTAGGATAAGAATAAGAAGTATGAGGCTTTGAGTGATAATGACACTTCTGAGAGAGGCGTAATCCATGCTATACAAATTGCTGCAGTTGTGGATGCAAGGAGTTAGGAGAGAGTCACAAGCAGTGAAAGTGATGATGACGAGCTAACTCCTAGTCTTGGAAGTACCTCCCTCCCTAAGAGGGATTGTTGAGATTTGGTAGTTTGGGAGGTAGTCCAATTGCTAAGGTTCATGGTTTGGAGGTTGGAGCACCAAAAAAGTTATTTGTGGGCTTGGAACCCAAGGTGTGGTCTTTTCACCCAAGAATGTGGGTTTCAAACCACAAGGAATTTGAGATATTTGAGAGATGGAGGTGTTAGCGGACCATTAGAGGAGAAAGGGGTAGTGAAAATCACTCAAATCCGAGCTATAGAAGTGAAGATAATATTTTTTATATGTGGTTGTTGGGAATCCAAAAAGAAGTATCAAGTCAGATTGAGTTAGATAAGCCTTCATGATAAGTAGGTATGCCCACAATGGTAATTGTTGAAGCCCTTAAGGAAACGTATTAGTATATTTTTTATTGGAGGCTAAAGAGAACATCCAAAGTGTAAATATTCATAGGAAATAAGCTTATGTAGCAACCAAAACTCAAGCAGGATAGGGAAAAGGCATTAAGGGACTATTTTGGAGTGGTTTTGTTGGGTTTGACATATCTGATAAGTAACAGAGGCAAGAAAGGGAAAAGTTCATCTAATTGGTGCAATATTTGGGTGGTTTCCTCACTATTTTGATAGGTCACAAGCATTGTGGCAATTGTAGGAGCACCAAAAGTATTTTATAGGCTAATTGGAAGGGTCATAAGGTTTGATTACCATAACAGAAGGAAGCTAGAGGTAGTCTATGCAGGGAGCATAAATAAGGAGGTGAGTGAGAGTGATAGGAAGGATTGTTGTAGGAACATGAGAGGGATTGTGTGGACTATAATCAAAATGTAACTTGGTTTCAAACTTACAACAGTTGCATCAATTCATATGTGAGTCAATTCAATTCAATTCATGTGATGATTTCAAGTTGAATTTTGTTTCTATGAGGATGGGGGTCCAATTGGAATAGTTTTTTGGGAAATTGTGGTATGTTGGAGAGAAGCATGAAAATTCCCAAATACGAGCCCTAAGTGCAACAAATTGATGATAAAATGTGGCTACTAGGAGTATCATATTGAAGGAGCTTAAGGTTTGGCCATCTGGGAGCAATTTGGTGTAGCCCATGTTCACTATGGCAACCGTCCTGTCCTATGTTATTATTCATTAGAGTAGTAGAGGAAGAATGTATTAGGAACAAAAGTCCCAAAATAAGTTGAGGAGCATTGTCGCTTTGAAGGACGAAGGAGAGGCTAGTGATCATGAAGGCCCTATCTGTTGGTTTTAGATGCACTTATGATCAACAAAAAGGGAAAATTGAGGCTGAATTTAGTGGCCTAAATGAATTGTTGCATTGATAGAGGCAATGCTCTAGAGTGGAAGCAAATGACCCAAAATTTATAGGATACAACAAAGTAGTTGTGATCATTGAGTACACCAACTAGACCATAAATGTACCTTATATCTTGTATTCTTGTACTAGTGGGTGTATCAGGGCCATTATCCCTGATACGAGAGCCCTAAACTATTGTATTATCATTTCAATTAATATAATGAAGTTTGGTTGTTCTATAAATTTGTTCAAAAAATTGTGTATATTTTGTGCAAATTTATATTTACAATTGTATATTGTTCCACTATGCAAAGTAGTCTTGTTGTGATACTTAGATTGCTAGCTTCAATGATTTAATATTCTATCCTAGACGATAGTATCATGGAAAAATAACTCTTCATATTCATGGTCACAAATTGTCAAATGCCAACATTATAATCCAGTTGGTTGTGTGAAAGATCATTGTTTTGATATTTAACCTTTGAAGCATTGTGGTTAGCATAGTCAACATTAAAATATATGCTTAAAAAAATTCCTCCAACAAGAACAAATATTCAGCTTGGATGGGTCACTTCTTTAGAATGGGCTTCAACATCCAAGAATATATTTAGATCATATCACAACATTTTCTCTCAAGTATTAAAAAGTATTGTAGTTGAGTTTTCTTCATGTTCTCAACTCATACCTAATAAGGGGGGAATTGATGGTCATCTGTAGGCTTAAATGCCACATCAAGAAAACCTGAGCCATAACATGAAACTTCTACCTAAGCCTAGTTCCAAAGTCATCCATATCCATATTTAGAGACATAGCGAGAGACATCGAACCCCATGAGCATGCCTTTCAGTTGGTTGTCTTCCTTAAACAACCCTAGGTTAAGGCCTCCCATTTTAGGTCAACATTCTCCCTTTCTTTCATAGGTTAACACCTCACTTTTCTAGGGTGATTGTCTCCCTCTTCAAATAATTAGAGACACTTCCTCTAGTAGAAGACTAACAACTTCTTGCAAAATTTGGAACTATTTCAAGGACTGTAATAAGAATTCCAAGTTGAGAACCAAAAATCTCCCTTTTCAAAAAAATAGGGATGGATTCCTTTAGCAAAAGACTTCAACTTCTAGATAGATTTGGAAGAGTTCCAAGAAATGGACTAAGAGTTTCAATTTTGGTAGTCATCCATAAATGACCACTGGTCGAGACCTTAAGTTCTCCTAACTTATACCTTGATTTCAGACAACACATTTAGCCTATTGTTGCCAAAAATTATTGTATTTTTGTATTATAACTCTCTTATTGGACTTGTATATACCCCTTCAGATTAACGATGTAATGTTGGAGACTCAAACCACTAAGGGTTTGTGTGGAAGAATGTGAATAATCACTAGATTCTAAGAGACCTTGGAATATGAAACCAATAGTCATAAGGATGTATTTTAAATGTATATATTTATGAATAACAAAGGATCCAACATTCTATCTTATCTTATGCTCATCATTCCATGTATGTGTTTAGCAAGAGACAACAAAGTTCCATATATAATATCCTTAAAATTTTAATAGGTTTCCATTTAACTATTCCAAAATAAAAAAAATGATTCATTGAACAAAGGAAGTGGATGAACCTATTTCTCTTTGTCCACTAGAATAGGTTCTAAAATTGTTTCAATACAAGGGACTTCCTTATTTTTTTTTGAATCGTTGGCATCTTTCTTATTTGACCTTTCCATCTCCTAAATTTGAGATGTACCTTCCACCTTTTAAGATGTTATTGAAGGAATCCACTCTGATATTAATTATTGGAAATACTAAGAGGAGGGGGCTGAATCAATATTTATCTTTAGTTAGTACATTTTTAACTCCACCTATAACTAATTAAAATTATCACCAAATCTAACTTAAATAAACAGTAAACAACAACATTCAATAACGCAAAAAAATCAAGATAGTGGACAACATATTTTTAGGTGGAAACCATTCCGCAAGAAAAACCACCAAAAGCTTCTTATAAAATTTATATTCTTTAAAATTCATAGGGTTCAAATCCTTTATTTATAGGATCCAACCTAAATGCCACTTCAATGCCCTAGTTTAAAAGCTACAACTAGGAGAATGCTCCAACACCCTGGTTTATAGGCTCCAACATAAGGGATTCCCCAAAACCTTGTTTACTAGCTGCAATCAATATGATTCTCTAACACCCTTTGAAGGATCCAACCTACTCTAGCATCACCCTCTTGTCATAAAGTATTCTCAGACACCAAGCTGAGGTAGACTCCACTCTACTACCTTACACCACCCCGTTTTCGTGAAGTGTTCTTAGGATCCAACCTGAAGAAGACTCAACTCTCCTTCCTTACACCACCTTGCCACCCTGATCAACCAATAGACAACATTTCATAAGTTTTAGATTGGATCCACCGACGCCTCAATATTGATAGAAAATAAATTTTAATGCACCTTCTACTCAATGATCAAATACAAAAACTTTTCTCAACTGTCGCTTTGCGATGCACATTTAATGATCTTAACTTCTCAATACATCATGCTCTCTCTTCATATCATGAAAACAACCACAACACTCAATTACAAGATTAAAATTAGTGAAAGTACCAAAACACTAGTTTCATGTCATATTTCCTCAACAAAAAATGTTCTTATGTATCAAAACTTAGCTTCATTCAAATCTACTTTTGTTCACAATGAACACATCAACATGTAAGAAAACATGCAACATGGTTCAAACAAGCATTGAATAGCACTGCTCAATAAATAAAAAATTATCAACACTTCTACTATTCATGGACCGCTACATAAATCATTAAGCCAATGCTAGCATATTCATTCATTTATTGAATGAATCTTTTAGAATCTGGTTTGGACCATTACAATATATTATGCTAAATGTTCCACAAAATTTTCATTTGAGAGTGCATTCTACAAATTCCCACTTCTCATCAATAATATGAAAAATTGTACATTGCAAGTTCCTTATTGACTAAAAATTATGGAAAACATGAGAAAAAACTAAATAATTTCCAAAACAATCAATTATTTGAACTCAACCCTTATACCTATAGTTCTAATTTATTAAAAGGAGTAGGACGAGTAACCTCCACTTGATGCCAAGTATGCATTGTAATATTATCCTTATATGCAGCTAATATCAAAATGGAACGACAACCCAATATACATGTAACCTAATAATAGATTATATTCCCAACATACACTATGCATCCCTTCGAATCAACAAATGAATCTAATGTATTCAAACTGGTGGGTTGAGGATAGGCTTCATGATACCTCTAAACGTAGCCAAACCATCCTCGAATTATATATATGCAGTGTCAATGGTTCTAATTTGCATTAGTTCATCTCCAACTTGACATATTTAGTCTATGTTACTGAGATCATGTTGTATGAACATAGTCAAACATTCTGCTTAATGAACGCATTTGATCTTAACGCCTATTATAGAAGAGTGATGCTAGTTTAATACGAGTTAGAGAATATGACACTAATTTAATTCAAATCATGGCAACTAAATGTCATGCTTTTTATAATATTATGCGATGAGATATTATATGATGTACTTTGAGCTCACTTACAAATGTGAGAGGCCACATTCTGTGCCTCAGAGATTCAAATGTCGATCAAACTAGGATGGTGTAACTTTTTATATTTAGACAAGGATTGTAGATCTATTAGTGCATATTCTTCCAATGATAGCCTTAAGGTTATTCCTTCAAGAAGAATCAAGAAATAAGTCTGAATGAGCTACCATAGTTCATGTTTTTACTATATATATCAGACTATTATTTGCTAGAAGACTACCCTAGCAAGGAGTTGAAATATGCCTCAATCAAGCCAAACATGCATGAGCCTCGGAGTCCATGACATATGTAAAAAACAACAGATTGGAGGATAATCATACAAAACTTCTGCTCCTGATTTTAATTTGTGCCAAATGTTGTATTTATTTATGAACTAAGAAGGCCAAGAGCCTATAATGAAGTCAAAACATCCAAATGAAACAAAATGAACCACAGTTCTTCTTCAGAGATGCGATTGAATACTTGAAGTGTAATAAAGAAAGGGTTTGAAATATCCTTTGATGTTGTCTCTACAAGTATGGTTCAAAAAAGGTATTCTCTTTTCCATAGATTAGGATAAAAGACTAGAAAAATGCTATGCCAAATACAAACCATAGAAAAAACAATAAGAAAACATAAATTATACATGAACATCCTCCTTTTCCTTTATAAAAATTATGATCATATGACATAGAAATAAGTACCAATACACTTCTGATTTAAGGCTACCTCTATTTGGACAGTACTGGAAATCCATCAACTAAGGGGTTAACCCCAATGTGAAGTACAAATAAGACCTCAAACCATTTGGAGTAGGAGCCACATGTGGAGTATCGGCTCAACTTCCATATATCCTTGTATATTTTCCTTCGCTAGAAGGTTTGACAGAATGGAGTAACAAACAATTATTCTAAGATCAGTAAGTGAGTATGCCTTGTGAAACTTTTAGTTACAGAAAGTATCAAGCTCATTCTACCAAAAGGGAAGAGGAAATTGGGCCCTTTAAACTCAAGTGATAGCGCTAATCGAGAAAAGGAACATGAGAATATACATATGAATGAATGATTTATTTACCGATGAACTAGTTTAGAAGGAAGCAACAATTGTTAAAGCAAATACAACACACTTTCAACAAGATAAGCACCAAATCCACCAAAATAGTACAATTTCATTAGTAGAGATGAAAATAACATACATCACAAACATTTAAACAATTCTCTTACAATATTCACAACATATGGATGAAAGTGTGTTGGCTCATTGAGCTTTTGAATTAACTAAAAGTTCCAAGGTACATCAAGACAATGAACACCACTGGCCCCAATAGTGGAGAATTGGAGCGGTCACTCACTCCTCAAAAATAACAATCTTCTTCTCTAACACCTGGCAGGGGAAGCGAAGGTGAAAAGTACTTCACATGAGTAATGAGGGTGTATATATAACAAAATGGGTGATCATTCACATCACTTGTGACTCTTGGACTACACTCATGATTGTTTGACTTCTCAATTACCTTTCAACTTTAAACACAACTTTTCATATGACATGGATGACTCTTGGACTTCCACTTCACATCAGATTTCTATGATATTAAATTTACATTATCCATAAATTATGTGGCAAATAATGACTCGTGATAGGAGATGGCATGATACTGATGACATGGACTACATGATGATGTAGCAATGCCAAGCTATCCGTCTTGCTGCTTCTTTATTTCTATCTTCAATAAGAGATGTATCCAATACTTCATCTTCGTGAGAGATATGATTTTTTCTTCATATCCATCGTCCAAAGAGTCGTGAATCAACAAGATTATTCATATGGTCCTGAATTTTGGTACTCTATTGGAATCCAATGTTCCTTCATATTCTTTCCTGATGATCATGATATTTCTTCAACTCCTTAAGTTTCCTTTAGCTTGGTCTCCTTCTCCATCTCCCTCATCATCATCTTGTCATGACATAATAGACTACCTATGACTGCAAACCAATCATGACAAGATGACATAAATCTGATAAAATCCTAGCCTAAGATGATTAATAAAATCACTCATTAGGGTTGGCACTAGTGATTCATTGAGTGAATGACTCAAGGATTGCATAGTTCCACGGGCCAAGGTTTGGGACTAAGGTGTGAGACTGTGAAATGCATAGTTTTGAAGGCCTCGATAGAGAAAATACATAGTTGAGGGAATCAAGGGATCAATATGGATTCTTAAGGATTAAGACTATGTAGTGTGTAGTTCTGAGGGCATTGCCAAAGTGACTACATAGTTGGGGAACTCAGGAGGTCAATCTTGAGGGTTGATGTTACCCAATGCGTAGTTTAGATAGGAGGACAAGTTAGGATATTCTACGGTTGATGGGTTCAAGGACTTCAGGCTTGCATCTTCCCTATGTGCAGTTATACAGGGATAACAATCTCAAGGATTTTGCAATTCCAAAACTCAAGATGTCAGGATGGAAGCTTGAGGCTTGACACGACATACTACACAGTTAAGGCTTACTGGGAGGCAACAATTGTACAGTTCTAGAGCTAAAGGGTCAAAGTTGAGAATTATGACTGTGAAATCCATAGTTCCAAGATTCAAGGTTAGGGATTAAGGGTTAATAATGCACAATGTGTAGTTCAGGAAGGCCGATTGAGGTCAAGTTTCCCGAGAGTTAAATTTTCCGAATGAAGCTATGTGTGGAATTAGTGAGCCAAAGTGAAGAAGCACAAAACTTTATCGCTATCACACACTTAGAAAAATTATGAAACAACATTTATCACTCAAAATACATGAACAACATAGTTCCCTCAACGTGACGACATTGCGACAACTTTCCCCAAGTGTGACACTAAAGGTACACTTTGTGACGACAATGACGACACTGGTGCAAAAGTGCATAAAGCTTTGGAAATGAGTGTAAAATTTTTCTACATGACTAGAGGGACTCATCAACACCAAATTTTCCATTTGAAGCAAGCCAAAAATCCACTTTAGATGAGAGGCGATACTTCCATGTCTGAGGATGACATTTACTATATAAAGAGAAAAATGCTAACAACACTTGTAATACACGAACGAAGGTGAAAACAATACTTGATATAACCATGATAACATGAAAATGCACTGATTAGGACGAAAGAATGTGAAGTAGACAATAAAAAACATGAAAGTGACACTTGCGAAAGTGAAGGCACACAAAACTGATAGTTCAGAAAACTCACCAAAACAAAAGCACAATCACAACCAAAAGTGAGAAATTGTTAATGAAAGCATGCACTAACTATCAACATGGTTTTATGATTACACGTGAATAGTCTTGATAGATTTTTTTATGCCTATACATTCTTGTCTAAAAGAATGTGCTTATGAGCTTGTTGCACACTGAGTATGTGTGATCAAGTGACTTCGACACCTACAATCCAAGAGGGATCTTAAAAACTTAACAAGGAATCAATCGACCAAGAAGTGATAACAAAATGATTGATCGTAAGATCCTCAATAGGCTCCAATATTCAATCGTAGGAAATTTTTTGGAAGATGTTTGTTGTTGTGACAACACTATGTGACAAAACATTATTCCATAGGGTGGAATTAAAATTTCACAGCTAAGTCACTCAGTGGATGCATGTTAACTCCGTGCCCAACAAGTAAGACAAGGTCACCATTTATATCTTTTGGAGGATTCAAATTAGGGAAACTAACATGATGTTTGACGAGAAATAAATTTCAAATTTCAATTTGGAGTGATATATCTTTGGATACGAAGTTGCCTTTGACTCTAATTTTAAATTTTAATACCCTCAATGAAATACTGGTCAATAAAAACATTTTATTTGAATTTTAACAAAAGGTCCTCTTACCATCATGATTGTACCAGACAATAATAATTTTCCATATCATCTAGCTTATGGGGATATTGACCTCAAGAAGGGGGTTTAATCTTTGAATAATCATATCACCAAAATTACGATGGATCTCATGTTGTGAGATATAACACTAGAATCAGCTCGACGAGGAGCATCCAATGGTGTTGATCTTAGGAGAAACTTAATTTATCTTCATCCTAAAAAAATAAAACAAGTGGGGATTCTAGGGTATTCAAGGCTTCTTCCTTTCGAGCTTCCAACTCATGAAAAATATTAAGAGCATTCAATCACTGATGTTGTCATCACTGATAACGCTAATCAATAATTACACTTGATTGAAGTAGGAAGTTGATTGATAGAGTAAATAAACATGAAATGAATAGAAAAAAATGAGAGGTGTGAAATATCATGAATAATTCATTTATATCCCAAATATTTGAAGGGACAATAGACAAAGAAAGAAGGATGAGATGTAGAAAGCATAAGATCCTCCAATATTATCTAGAAGGAAACCAATAGAGTGGCTAGTCAATGCATTGGAATTATTCAAGATCAGAACAGAGAAACCAAATTTAAGAGGGGTTTCCTAAAGGATCATAAGAGATGTGAAAGCATGTAGTTATCATGGAAGAAAATGGAAATAGACAATCAACATGCACCGTTGAAAGCACCAACATGTTAGTCCCACTATACGTTAATTACTCCGTCAAAGATTCAATTTAGAGCTCGAACCCGCTTTAGCGTGGTATATATTTGATTCACATCGAAACTTAGATGATAAATTTACGGTTAAAATCCCATTAGAAGGCCAAAAATGGGAAGGATGACAGATGAAGAAAATATCGTACTACATATCAACAATCTCACAAAAACAGCTCCCCACCGAATATAATAAGTGCAGAAAAGGATTTGCAATCGATTAATTGTGAAGGTGAAAAACACAATGTTCGAAAGAAAGGTTAATTAAATATATATAGTCAATTCCTATCAAAAAGGCATTTCTCCATAAGCGGAAGATATAAAAATTTTAAGACAATTGATTTTAGTAGTATATTGTACTCTTGAAATAGAATCAACTAGTGTGAGGTTAACTAGAATAACCAAGCTATAACCAAGCTATAAACGTATACAAATGAAAATGGGCCTAAACCTCACCCCTCTACATGAACGTGAAAATTACCCTAAGCATCATTAGTTGATATATGAAAATTTTTAGGACGTAGTGGACAATACTAATGAGGCTAAGCAAATTGCCTAGCCTTTTAGAGCTCTCCACAAAAGCTTTTTATACTAATTTATGAATTTCACATAAAAACAAACTAGAGCTGAGTAAAAAATTAAATAAACTCTTATCATCTTTCAAATCACAATTTGTCAAAGAGTCTTGTTTCCCAAAAATTGTTTGAAATTAAAAAAGAACTAAGAGAAACAGTTTGAAAGTACGATAAGAGGATTAAGGAGTTGTTAATTTGGGTCCCTTTCCCTATTGAGGAACAACTCTTCGTGTAGGGGTACCTTTCAGGATTACTGCAACAAATTAGAGGATCACTATTGGTGCAAGGTATTAAGTCATGTGAATAATTACTCCCAAAATAAAAGAAAACAAAAGTTGACGATGACTAGCCTTTAGCATTTACAACCAATGGGAACTTGGGGGAAATTAGAATTATTTTAGAAATCATTGAGTTTGGGAAAACAAAGAAATGATCTCTAGTACACACATTACAAATGTGAAGGATATACATAAGATAACTGTAAATATATTTATCCCTCGGAGAAAAAAACATATATCCATAGAGTTTAAGAAAAAAATATCTATGAAGTTTGTAAAACATTGACATACCATAATACATGATATTTCCCACACAATATAAATAATGTGAAGCCAAAATAGTTTTCAATATTTAAGGAACACGGTAACTAAATGTAGGAATGCGATTAATTTTGTAAAACATTAACAGACCATAATACATGATATTTCCCACACAATATAAATAATGTGAAGCCAAAATAGTTTTCAATATTTATGGAACGCCGTAACTAAATGTAAGAATGCCATTTAAATTGTTGGAATAAGCCCAATTACAAAGCACAAATTATTCATGTAAATACAATGCAACGTAATCTGAATTACTACCAAGGATACAAAGGATATCAAGGAAGAGGTAAATATCGAGGAGAAAGAGGAGAAAGACATAAAGATTTGAAAAAGGTGGTAGAGGTCAAGGACATGTTTGATCATCTTACTTGATATGTTGAAAAAGGGATTATTTTGTCCCAAATTGGCTATTATAAGAATAAATTTAACTCACATTTGGAAAAATATATGATGTAGTGGATCATTTAATGGAATATTGCGCTATAATGTTTTACAAGGCAATGAATAGATGAAATTTAAACTTAGGATGTATTATATCAAAACAAGACATTATGAACTCTAAAATCCTACATGTCATGGCTAGATTTTGAGTGTGATATCCCATTAGTAGAAGGGTGAATCTTTCATTTGACCCAAACAAAATTATATACCTAGACCTCAACCAAGAGAAATTAACTATACATGAAGCTTTGGAATTCTTAAAAAATAAGGGGTAGGAAAAAATACAATCCTTAAACATACCACCAAGGAACTCATTATCTACTTGAGGATAATTAGTCAATGGATTGATTGCCTGAATTTATAAATGTTTTAAATCAACATACAAAGAAATTAAATACATTCAAAAATAAAAAATATCATAGGACAAGATACCAAACAACTAGGATTTGTATGCCAACCTAGAAATAAATAGATATATGATAAACCAAGTCATTGAAAATTTTGGCTTATGGATTTAAAAAATCTCCTAAGGGAGTTTAAGGTCTTATACTACTAGTATAACCACTTATTGTTATTAGTACAACCACTTTATTATATTGTTCTGCCGATGTAGTCCCCATATTGTTACTATTATGCCCATAGAAAGCCCACTATTGTTATTATTGGGTGCATTACATATAATGTTATTTCGGCTCTCATATATTACAACCCCTTAGACTATATATAAATTATATATATAATAATATATATATATAATATATAATATATATATATATATATAGAAAGATGTCTTGTCATTTGTTATCACATCGAAGAATTGTTCATTGGTAATGTAAAGGAGTTGCCACATCAAAAGGGCTAATTCTAAGGTGTTTTCTCTCTTTTCTATCTTTTTGTGCCAGATGGTTTCATAAACATTTGGGTATAGAGTTGGATTCCAGGGTTCGCACGCCAAATAGGTCATCGTGGAATTTTCACTATAATATATTTTCTGAGATGTTTCAGAAACAAAAAATAACACCTATTTGAGATGAAATCTCGCTGAACCTCGGGTCTAAATTTTAGATCTCCTCTCGCTGTATTTTTGAACATATGATATGAGTAAGTTAAGGTTTTTGCAAGCTCCTGAATTCCATTGCAAATAGGTCATTGTGGAATTTTCAGTATAATTGTTTTCCTACAAAGTTTCAGAGTCTGAAATTAAAACCCATTTGAGCCAAAAACGTGGTGATATCCTGTCCCGCATTTCAGATCATATTTCACTATATTTTTGGAGATACAGTCCAAGAAATTTAGGATTTCTTCATGCTCCTCAATTACATCCCAAACTGGTGACGTTTGGAAAATCGTCATAAATTTCTCGTTGAGCATCAGATTGAAATTTCGTAAGAAGTAAAAAAATCAGAGAGACGATAGTTTATTTGGTATCATTTTCAAAACCTAAGGTCGAAACAGTGACATGTGGCACTTCCTAGAAGTTTGCTCTACTAAACCATTCTATTGTTAGGTCATAACGGGATATTGGGCATAACTCATTCTTTGGGAATACAATTTTTATCACACTTACAGGGTTAGAAATAAGACTCGTAGGGCTATAATAGGCTGAAATTTCAGAACTTAAAGATCCGAAATTACAGAGTTATCATCGTTTCATGATCGAGCTCCTAAAATCGAGAAAAATCGATATGAGGAAGTTTGATAGCAAGGATCCGATCAATTGGGTACTATAGATGGAGCAATATTTTGATCTACATGAGGTACAACTGTTACAAAAGGTACATATTGCATATTTATATTTAGAACCGAATCTATTTTTATGGTATAGAGGGATTTGTTCTCGTAAAGCACTTGTCACGTGATCAATTTTCATGGTGGAAATGACAACACATTATGAGGATACAAAGAGAAATACCTTCTTTAGCCAATTCATAAATCTCAAACAAAAGGGTTCAATGGGAGAGCACATTTAGGACATTCAAAAATTGAATATAAGGGTAAAGGATATTCAAAAGAAGAAAAGGATTGATGTCTTCATAGGGTGTTTAAAGGATAATTCAACATTAGGTTCGTCTTTGGGAATATGATTCATTGGAGAAGGCATTCAGGTTGGCAAGAAAAATTGAAAGCGAAATTATGGAAACAAGGAATCCCACCACTC
>APFE031360005.1:0-58236 GCA_000404065.3 Pinus taeda | reverse complement strand
TGACCGTTGCATCGTCTTTAATGGTAGTGAAGGATCAGTCTGCGGATATGTAGATGCTAACTATGCAGGTGATTTGGAAAAAAGAAGATCTACTACAGGTTATGTCTTTACTCTTGCAGGTGGAGCGGTTAGTTGGATGTCAAAGCTTCAAGAAATTGTTGCGTTGTCCACTACTGAAGCCGAATATATAGTTGCCTCAGATGCCAGTAAAGAAGCAATCTGGTTAAAGGGTCTGCTAGAATAAATTGGAAGAAAGCAGGAGAAAGTGGATGTACTTTGTGACAGTCAAAGTGCTATTCACTTGGCTACAAATCCTGCCTATCACAGCAGAACCAGGCACATTGATGTAAGGTATCATTTTCTGAGACATGTGATCGATGGCGGAAAAGTAGCTCTTAAAAAGGTCCATACACGAGAGAATTGTGCAAACATATTCACAAAGCCAGTATCAGTAGAGAAGTTGCAGTGGTGCTTAGCTTCTCTTGGCTTGCAGAAAAGATGATGAATGGGCATGGGCAAGAAATTAGGAAATTGTTGTCAAGGTGGAGTTTGTTAGTTTTGACAACGATTTTAGTTAGGTTTTTTAAACTGTATTGTAGTTAGTTAGGCGGAACTGTATTTCGGTTCTTGTTTTCAGTTATGTAACATGATATATAATTAAGGTAATAGCACATGAATTAAGTAGAGCGGATCATCATATTCATTCATTCAATCCTACATTCGGTATTTCCATATCTTGGCGTTCTGTAACTATTTCTTTATCTGTTATTTATCTATTTATCTGTCTCAGTTTTCAATACTTATAAAGTAAATCCATTATGACCATAAACACTTTTGCAACCCTTCGTCAGCCCTGATACAAAATTAGGATATCATCATCAAAAAGAAAATATATGCAATTTTACCGAATTGGTCTAAAGATAAATATAATGTTATAAGAAGGAGTTAATTGTTTTCAATATATTAAATAGAACTATTCTAACAAGAAGGCATGGTGACTTCCTTGACTTTTTTCACCAATGGATATTATTGGAAGATATGTTATATTATTGGAAGATATGTTATGATTTTCTACGCAATAAGTGAAGAATATTGTGCCGAAAAGTTCCCTTTTGCTATTATATGGTTATAAGATCACAAATTCTCTACAATAAATTAGATCGTTAAGTTCTTAAAAATAGTTAAAAATTAACTATGTAAAACATCTTTTTCGTTAGCGAAATAAAAAAATAAAACAAGGTTAGAATTTAGAATTTAGAATTTTTTATTCTTCATTTTATTTTTATATAATAATATTTCTCGATTTTATTTTCATATAATATTATTGATTTTTATTTATTTAAGTAATCAATTTAAAAATAATTATATTTTCCCTTTTATGTTTATTATCCGACCTACTTGATTCGTTGTACTAATTATTCTCTCTTCTTTTACCCTTAAGTTTCCTTATATAAAGTTATCATTTAACACCAGGTTTTATTTATTATTTATTTAATAATTTTTTGTTTAATTTTTCATTTAACAAATTTTCATAAATTTCTCTTATAAGTATAAGAATTTTGATTGTACAAACCCATCATCGAGATAATTGGAATTCACGCTTAGAAACATAACATTTAGGTAACCAAAAATCGTTTTTAAATATAAATAATTAATAAGATGGGTTTTAATGGTATGTAACTATTATTAAAATATTAGTTGCAAGACTTTGCAAATATAACATTTGTATGACCAAACATTGCTCTTAAATAGAAAGAGTTAAACGAGATATGAGCTTCTCTATATCACATGTGGAGGGAGGAAACCACATTAGATTCCAATGGCAATGTGCATTCGCGCCAGGTATTTCTGCCATCGCTTCCATGGGAGTGTGGTTCCATTGGAATTATCTTTTAAGTTCTACCATCCAAAAGGAGAACAGATGAACTAACTTGGTATTACGTAGATCGGTAATACACATCACTATCCTACAACGCAATTGTCTTTGTTAGTCAGTTCGGAGGGATATAATATTTGGAGTTGTCTATAATAGGAATTTTTTGGAGATTTTGGTGATGGAATTCAGCGGAAGAAATTGAGGTTAAATCTTGATTTGTTTGGGTTAAAATGGTTTTTTAAATGTATATTTGGATTCAGCACCCTGAAAAACCCTTGGAACACTTTGATTGTGCAGAAAATAGCTATCAAACTTGCTATTCCAATAAATTGCTACCGGATTTTAACCAGAAAAACCCACCGGAAAGACTTTCAAAAAGTCGCATTATAGACAACTGCCAATATTTCTAGTAATATTTCATACGATTTAGATTTGCATTTAGATTTTTGTGTTATTTTATTGATTTAATTAATTTGTAGCAGGTTTAAGAGTAATTTTTTTTATCCTTAGATGTCTTAGATGTCACAGAATTGGGGTATTTACTCTTCCTGCCTCATGCCTCATCATAAATGACCAAATATATTCTCTAAAAATAAAAATCCAAATGAATGAAATAACAACCCACAGTACGGACTCAAAACTCTTTATATCATATTTTGCAGTGAGTTTGGTCTTTTTAATGCCTACCATAAAAAGCACCTGATTGGTATGGAAATTATCACAAACTATCATAATTTCCCATATAATTTATTTTAGTGTGCGTCCTTATCCCTTTGTATATAATATACATAAATCATTTCCATAACTAATATTATTCAAAAAGGAAACAGCTGAGTATGACCTACATAATTAGATGCAATGCATGTGGATGTTATGATTGTAAATCAACAATACAGTGTCATAGAACTTTGAAAAAGATAACCTTATCCACCCACGTCAGGTTGTCCATGTTACATCCACGTCTTATACCAATAGAGAGGACTAACCAGTAAGATGAATCAGATTAAAGTAACTTAGCTTTATGTAACGAAATATAGAGTCCACGTCGTATCCCATTAGAGAGGCACTAAATGGTAACATGTCATCGAGTTCAAGTGACAGTACCTTTTCTAAATTCAAAATAGAAAAGTGGTATGACGTGCACCAGATAAACTGTTTTCGACTATAAAATTTATGATTTCTTAAATTTTAATGGTAACTGAACTCTGAGCTTCCATTTTCCTTTAAATAATGTTAGAAAAATTGAACATGCGGATTTAAGAATTAGAATATTTGTAATGAGAGATTCCGAATATTTAGAATGATAAGATGAATATGAGGTAAAAACTTGATATTGACTAATAGAAACAGTTGGCTTAACTAATATGAAATAGGTTTTAAAAAATTTCCAATTCTACTAATGAATTTACTTACATGAATAATACTTTCTAAATATTTAAAACAGGCAGAAGACAGCCAACAACAGGGGATACACACTTTGAAGGGCCGGGCACATCCGAGCTTTGCTCCTACATCTGATTTAAGCTTGAGAGCCTTGCTACTACTATTATGATTAATTGAGAGCCTTGCTACTACTATTATGATTAATATATGTCGAGAAATATTTATTGGTAAGTTTTAATATTTAATATCATGAAATTTTTTTGATATAAGAGTATTGTATAGAATTCATAATTTAAATTTGGGATTCCAAAAAATTATGGTCAAATTATGAACAAAATTAGCTATAAATTATGTGGAGAAAAACTAAAAAAAAATATAACAAATAGATTAAAATGTTCCAAAATTTACCATCCACATAAATATAACCATTTTATCAGACATACTAATTGATGTAATTTGCATATAAAAAAATAACCCCTAAATTTAAATTTGTTAAGATGCTGGATTTATTTATACACTCACAAACAGCATTTTAAACAACTTAAATTAAAAATTTTACCAAAAATTATATCTTCACATTTCTACTGTAACCTAAAACATATAATAATCCGTGAAAATTTCACATTTTCGACAATCTACTGAAAAGACACCTATACACTGATGCGCTATTCCGTATTGTACCTGAAATGGTCCACTAATGCCCTATTCCGTAATGTACCTTATAGGACACCCCACTAGACATTTTGCTGTAGCCAATGCAATCATGCATTTCGGTGGATGAAAGCTGTTTTAACTACCCTCACATAAATAATAAATATTAATGTTTCTCATAGTGTCTACGTACTAGTTTAAATTCATGTGCCCTCGCCTCAAAAATACACAGCTTGTCGGCAGGACAGATTGCGTGGCCATTTGATATACCTTTTTTGTTAGGGCAAAGTTTGTTACAGAATCTCTCCCTTCCTCTATGTGAATCCACACTCCAGAAACTAAAATCCAATTGACGGAGTAACAAGCTACACAGTCATGACAAATTTTACGGCACCTCATGCTGCAAGCGACAATTCACTATGGAAGACACCACTGCCATACATGTTGGGCGTCGCGATTATCATTTTGGCTTTGATAGTCTTTGCCTTAAGCGATCTGCTTTGCTCCGACAGGGAAGACTCTGATAATAATGATCGCTATTTGGAACAAGTAAGTGCCATCAGATTAGGGCATGGTGGCGAATCAGCTGTCGAGTATAGCAGAAAGACTGAGATGAGGGAGAATTATAAGCCAAATTATTCGGATGAAAAGGACGAGAAATTAGTTGTGATTATGGCCGGTGATGAGCTGCCGAGATTTATTGCGATCCCGGCATCTGCGTCTGCGAAATGAAAGCGCGCAGAGCACGTTCTGTGTGGAGATGTCTTTCAACGTGTGATTCTGTGAAATAAAAGTTTTGGGTATGTATATACGAGTTTGTAATTGTAGATAAATTATTTTGTTGTAACTTGCTCAGGTTTTTAGAATCCGGATCAAAGAGGATCCTAAAATCCAAAACCAATTGGATTTAGTATGGATTTATGTCAGCGTTTTGATTGTAATCATTCTTGTTTTTATTTTACATTTATGTGGGCGTTTATTGAAACAAACTCTCACCTCAGTTCTTTTCAGAGTAGCTATTGATATGGCAGCCGCAATGAAACCTCTCTGGGGGTTCACATTAGGGCTAATGGCGTCCTTTACCAGTATGGCAGGGAGAAGTTCTTAACCGACTTTACGTGATGTCCTTTGTCAAGGAAAAGTGAGGAAAGGGTTTGCGTCCTTCCCCGAGCGATGGCACTTGATCCTCAATCTGATAATGACAGCCAGCGAGTTGCTCCTGGCGGGTCGAGTGGAACGTCAATCTGAAAGCAGCACTAGGGGAGGGAGCGAACGACATGGATGAGTTTTGGATTATTATAAGGATCCAGATGTGGATGCAACTAGAGAAAATGGGCTTCTCACAAAATGTAAAATAGAGAGAGGATGAAGCTCATGCTGTGTGAACCTATTTTATGTTATTTTGTATTGCCAATGGGATTGGAAGAGCCATTCATGTAATTATTATGTAACTTTTCATAAAAAATTAATGTAACTCTAATTGCTTATTAAATCTTCACGTCAGTATGATAAAAATATATTTTATCATTAGCTGACTAGGGGTAGAGTAGAGTATTTTGTTAAGGCGTGTAGTGGTGTAAAAGGTCATGGTTTTTAAATTATGTGGAAAAAAATTGAACTATGTTAATGATTGTGTCGCCAAAATCTATTGTAATCGCTGCCATCAGAAATGATGCTGAAGGCTTAGATACTTCTAAATCATAACTAGTTAAACTCCATTTACTCATCTTACAATTCATATTATCTAGCAAAACTAACTATCTATATATATAAATATAACAATATTTTAATTAATAATTCATAATAAATAAAATATATATAAAGAAGATTATATAAATTTATGAAATTAAACAATTTCAATTAATATTTATAAATTTGATCATGAACTAGTAATTTATTCTCACTAAATTTCAAAAAATAATTAACAATTTTTATATAACACAAAAAAAAGGTTGAGTGAAAAAAATACGAGTTAATTAACTTCTCAAAACCATGCAAATATTCATCTTAAAATATGACTATATACATAAGGGAAGCACTTTTCACTATTTAAGACCTTTACATCACATCTTGTAGCCACGATGGATGTCGTTCTATATGTATAATTAATACCATTATGGCTTCGTTGCATCCGATAAAATAACTTGTAAATTCAAGGATAGTGTTTATCATGATAATGTTCATTTTCTATATAGTTGGATTAATATAAGATGTTAAAATGATTAGTATTTAAAAATTAACGGGTTAATTTTATTTGTTGAATAAAAGCTATTATTTGGTAAATTATATGTGTTAACACATTATAAATTATAATATCATTATCATATAATTATAATATAATTATATATAATATATATATATATATATATATATATATATTATAATATTTATATTATATATATATATATATATATATACATAAGCGAGTGTGGTTAGGGTTTGTAATATTATGTATATTAATAACAAATTATTTTTATTAGTATTCTAATTGATTGATTACTTCTGATGTAATTATATTTGTTATTTGATTTTCCAACATTTTTTAATTAAATGAATTGGAATTTTTTTCCCTTGGAGTACTTGAGAATAAACTATTGATATATTTTCTCCAATGCTCATTATTATGTGCTCATTATTGTGTTTGATACTAACATTTTTATTTCTGGAAATTATTCCTATGAAATAAATATTTTTTTATAATAAAGGTAATACTCTACACTTGTTAATAAGTGTGGCCCATGAGAATATATAAGTTCAAATATACCACGATCCATTTCCCAATAAGGTTACTAAGAAGAGGTGATTCCTCCTCCTAACATAATGGTTGTTAGGTTATGATGTGATTATGGTTGATTCCTAACCTTGCAGCTTCCCTTCATGCAAAAGAGTAAAAAATCTATGATAAATAGTTCTCAACAATATCCCTTTCACATGCCTTCATAAGAATTCCCATTAATAATGCACATATACCTAACCTTTATGTATCTCCTTATTTCTTTTCTCACATAAATGTCTTTCCACAGCAAAATTTTACTCCATTCATTTAAAGAAGTGGTCCATGACAACATATGACTCCAATATATCATACTCTTTATGGTAATGAAGGAAACCAAAAGAGAGAGGTGCCTTTTTCTAAGAAAATACAAAAAGCACAAAGTAGCCTAATAGGTTACAAAATTTAAAGATATTGTTAAGAATAGGCCAAGTTTTCCTATTGACATCAATGAACATTTGGGTCATTATTGGAAACACATGGCGCAACATGCTAGGGCCACAATATGTATAGTTGAAATGCCATATTCCTAAAGCTTCATGATTCCAATGAGATTAGATAACCATATAATTGTTAGGAGCTACCGAGGACATAAAGTGTGAGTAGTCTTGTGAGCTCGCATAGTTCCATGACCATGGAGATTAAGACATAATGGAGGTGAAAGACACACATTGATACAAGAGTTAGGAGTGGACAATTTAAAGGAAAGCATAGCATTGTGAATCTTGTTGGACACTTATCCTCAATGGGTTAGTCTGGAAGTTGAATAAACAAAAAGAAGTCTAAGAGACCTTGGGAAGTGAAACCCAAAATTGTTAATAAAAATGTATTCTCCTGGTTTATATTTCAGATTATGTTGCTGCCCATGTGTGTCTAACATGGTATCAGAGCAATCATATTCCTGCCTGCATAATTTCTTTGAGCCATTTGTTTTTACTCCTTGTATCAGTCTTTCTGCCATATTTTCTCGTTGTACCCTCTGCTCTCCTTGGGTTGTGCATAATTTTCCTTTATGTGCTCTCTACATAACCATTGTCTGCCATATTCCATATATTCTGACTTCCTGTATACAAACCAGAGATTCCCTTATTCATAATCACCCACATAAATTAGAGCGCTGCTCCTCTGCTCTTCATTGACTGTTTCTACTCATAGTCACCTGCATAAATTAGAGTATCAAGTTTGCAAATCCCCACTTTAACTTGAACTACTTCTTAAATAGCATTGGTTCAAGCTTCGTGTGCTTTGGCTTTCTCAAGGGGTGCCTGACAATACTTGGCGTAACATATTTGCACCTACTCCCTGCCAACGACCATTCCATTCAGGTTTGACCATACTTGCATAGCCCAGATGTGAAGTTCGAATTTTCTGCACCTTTTCCATCAACATAAAATCATCGCATGATACTCCTCAAAAAATTGTTGCCTTGGATTCCACCTTTACCTATCTGTCTACTTGTTCCTTGTCCAAGTAATGCACGTAATGCTTGGTCTAATTATTCCTATCATATGGTTCTGTGGTATTGAACATTAAACGTATCAGTGCCTTTCTTACGATTAGTTTGCCCTACCACATTGAAACTAATCTGCATGTTAGCATTATGATTACACTATTTTTATACCTCGTCGAAGGTTCTATCCATTTTGTTTCATTCTACGCAAATGAGAGACTAGCAATTTAAAATTGAGAGTCTTCTTGAATCTCAAATCTCCATGCATTTGAATCCATCGGGTGGATGAATCCAAGCCTGATTAACCATCAACGACATTTCATTACAGATTTGATTAAGTCTCTTGACTTTTAAAATGACTCATTACTTTTACAGTGATAGTCGAGGCTTTTAGTAGTCCACACGGAGCAGAAAGGGAATGCCCTGTGTTGAATTTCGTAGTCTGTGCACTGGCTATGGCCCACCATTGAATGGAAACTCTGCAAATTGTGATTGATGATGCATGACTTCTATAGATTCATTCAAATTGTTATGTTTTCTACAAGTCGTGAACTACATTGAATGTACGTTGGCCTGCAAGTGTATACGTTGCATTGATTCGGCGATGTAATATTGGTAAATTGAATGTTGAGTATGGATGGTTTTTATGGTGCAAAAAAAAAATCTTTGTTTGCTAAAAAATTATAGAAATCCAAGCATCATTCATCATTATTATCGGTGGAGCCAACGGTATGTATGAAAGACATCTGTTGATAAAGGAAAATGAACTGGTTAGTCCATGTTGTATCTGACTACAAACACTCATCATACTGCTCTCCATATTACCTCATACATCACTGTCCACCTTACTTCACATGGTATATACCTCAAGACCTGTTGTAGTGTGTTCAAGCCTTTTTTTATGCGTTGGTTAAACATTGAATGCACGCTGGTGCAGTGTAGTGGTGTTGTGTCTAAAAAGACAGTTGGTTACTACATTGTAAGGGTCATTCTATACACATGCATCCACCATATTAGCTTGCTCACTCATTCATACTGTGTGTGTCTTATGTGTTAAATTATTTTCTAAGGTTTTTTGGTATATGCACGTTGATTGGTGGCCTATGCCACTCTGTGCATTTGGTGTGGCTACATTTGTTTCTTGTGTAGCTTATCGAGTTAGTATCAAATTCATGGAAGACTAGTGAACGTGATGTTACAACTCTCATGAAACAAGGTGAGTTTCTGAGGATATAAAGGTTGATGTAGTATATCTTAAGACCCTTGAAGAGGGCGAGCTAACCATAAGTGTAGAGTGAACACATTGTTCTTGCTGCTGGTGCATTTGAATAGACCGCCATTCGGGACTTGAATGCAAACACCACAGAAGTCTTATCAATAGTTGAAGATTTGAGCTAAATAACTAGGACTCGAAGGGAATTTGACAGTGTGGACCATCATCGTTAGCTTGTGTGTTGTCAGCCCCATTGAAGCTGAAGTGTGGTGGCTTGAAACTGCCATTTTTGGCTCTCCAAACTACCACTCGATGGTAGATTAAAGGGAAATTGTGATTTGTTTTTGTAGTGTAGAGTTGACATATTATGTAGAGCGTGTATCCTATCATGGTCCATTGAGTTTATATGTGAAGTTTCATATGAGAATCTGTGATTTATTTGCCTCGGTGAATGTACCAGTTCAAATTAGAATTGGTTATATATGACATGGAATATTAATTGAGTTTATTCATATTTGAAGACGGTGCCACTATATACATTAATCGACTGCATTGGTTGACGCGTTGAATTTTGTGGCATATTCATGTTCCTTTGTCATCATGATTCAGTATTGATTCAGTGTTGTAGCAATAGTCAAACAAGTTTTGTGTAATTTCTAGCTAATGATATTAATTAAAAAAAGTTGGAGAAAATGACAAGAATTAGTGAAGTATTAGAGTTCCTAAAAACTGTGATATTCTCTACTACTCATGATACAATGAAAATCAACAAAGTCATTCTCACTAACATTCAAATCTGTCTACAACATGCACAAGAGAAAATTTATTTTTTGTAGCTCGAATCTCAGCTACAACAAGAAGAACTAAAACAGAAGAGTCATTCTGAACATCTTTCTATTCAGAACATTGGGACTGCAACCCATTCGAAACAAGTCAATAATGTTACAATTGGTTTGGATTTAGTACCTAATAAAGAAGTAGTTGTACATGCAGATGCAGAAATCAATTTGCACTTCCCAAGCACATCATCAGACCTTGGGAATAGCTTGTCCACAACAAGCACAAAACTTGTCTTGGATATGACAAGGACTTGTCCTTTCATATTCCAGACTACTCCAAACCAGTCCAATTTCAAAGTGATGGATTCATTGATGATAGTTCACATGCTCCTCATGACAGTTCACCTCTAGTTGTTCCAGATTCTGCCCCTCTTCCATAGCAACAAAAATAGATTGTGAAATGCCAACACTGTGATCGAGTTGGCCATCTGAAAGATCGTTGTTTTGATCTTCATCCATGTAAGCACTGTCATTAAATGAGTCATTCTTCAAATGGAGGCTTCAAAAACAAACGTCCTACAAGAACAAAGATTCATCTATGATGGATTGCTCCTTGGCAATGGGCATCAATAGCCAAGAAGATATTTTAGTCACGCGTCAGAACTTGTTCCAGAGTATTGAATAGTCTTGCAATTGATTTTTCTCCATCATCTCACTTTGTATCGGACAAGGGGGGAAATGATGGTCATCTAAAAGCTTCAAAGTCACATCAAGAGAGATTGAGCCATAACTTGCCACACCAGTTTCAGAGTTGTAGCAAGAAACAAAGAGGCCCCTGAGCATGCCTTCAGTTGGTAATCTAGGACACTTCCTCTAGTAGAAGACTTCAGCTTCTTGCTAGTTTTGGAAGAATTCCAGGAATAGAATTGGAGCACTTCCTCTAGCAGAAAACATCAACTTCTTGCTAGTTTTGGAAGAGTTTGAAGAATTGCATTAAGCATTCTAGAGTTGTTGGTCATCCTTACACCATCACAGGTTGAGACTTCCCTTTTCAGGTTGAAGTTCTCCCTTTTATGATGGGTGAGACTTCCCTTTCATGCTTGAATGTTTTCCTCTTCAAAACAATAGGAGGACTTCCTCTAGCAGAAGACTTCAGCTTCTTGCCAATTTTGGAAGAGTTCTGGGAACTGCACTAAGCGTTCTAATATTGGTGGTCATCCTTAAACCACCGCCCTTTATACCAACATTTCAAAGAGCACATTCAGCCTAGTGCTACCATGAATTTTTGCACATTTTGTATTACATCTCTCTTCTTGGACTCATACATAACCCTTTGGATTAAGGGGGGGGAATGTTGGACACCTAATCCTCAATGAGTTAATGTGGAAGCCGAGCAGACAAAAAGAAGTCCAAGAGACCTTGGGATGTGAAACCCAACGATCAAACCATGTACTATAAATGTATATGAGTTGCTAATAAAAATGTATTCTCATGTTTTATCTTTCAGATTATGTTGTTGCCCATGTGTGTCTAACAAATCTAAGTCACAACATATTCTAAGGGTACAAGCTCACTAGATATTCAAAGGAAGGCTTAGAATTATGAATCTATATCACAATACATTCTAAGGGTACAAGGTCACTAGATGATCAAGGAAATACTCCTTAGGCCATTTCAAGATTTTGCTTGCGAAGCTCCACTGTTTCAAAATTGTAAAGAAGAGAGGAACCATGAGGCGCTTCCTCCCTTGGCTTATCAATTGAAGGTATGGCCTCTAAGATGGACTCATATCAAGGAAACCCAATATCAAGAAAGTTATGTGAAATAGGAGGAGTGAGGGTCCATGTGGACATAATATTGTTTATCATATTCCATATTGTGGTGGGATTTTTTCTCAACATTAGTATGTGTTAGTTCCTAAATCTACCTTAGGCTGAGAAAGGTAGCTCTAGGGTAACATCAAACCATGCTTAACCTGGTAGCTAGCCCTACCAGGTCAGGAGAGGGTTCTCTCCTTGTCAATCTCAATGAAAATTTATCAAGGAAGGCTTGGGATGACTGATATAAAAACTAATTTTAGGCTAGGTATGTTTTCTCAAAGTAATTTGTTTGATTTTAATGGTTGATTGTTGGATTAGATGGGGAAGGCAGCTTTGTGTCTAGGAAATCAACACAGATTTGTAGAGTTTTTTGTGGTGCGATGTAGGAAAGTGTTTTAGCACTTTGAAATGGGTGAAATGGTGAGTCTAAAGACTGGTGAGGAGCTAAAGAGGGCATGCAATTGTCATGAGTCCTATTTAGATAGTAGAACACATGTAAAACTAAATAAACCCTAAGGTAGAGCATTGAAATACCAATGGATTCTACCTTTTACACTTGATTCATTTAGTCATGTAGAATAAGAGAGATGTTGGCACACATAAACATTAGATCAATTGAATTACAGAGAAGAAAACAATGCTAATTCACATTACCACAAGAATCCCACAAAATGATGCAAAACCCTGGTTCATTTCCTTGCCAAACTATACAAGTGATGTACAAAGTAGCTCAATGCATCCGCAAGAGCCCAACCTTGACAAATGACTAAGAAAGTACAAGATATAGGCAACAAACCACCCATGCTAGCCTTTATGGGTCAAATCCATGAGAAGAGGAGTGGTTTCAACCATATCTAAACTAGGAACACAAAAATAGGCGGTGGAACAACTTGCCTCTAAAAGCTAGGAAACTGATTCATTCAACTCTAAACCACCTACAATTGATGTATCTACCTTATCAAGTCAATTTTTATCATTTTTGCATCATAGTACATCAATTTACATTATGTCACATCATTAATTTAACCATAAGAGAGAAAAAGTCAAACTAGAAGAAAACTAAGTGAAAACCAGAGTTTTTGAGCAAAATTGGCACTTTTTCATTATGTGCATAGCGCCATTTTTTCTGTGCATGGCATTTTTTCGAAGCTACTTTTGGAGAGCTTCCTAAGGTTTAAATTAGGTGCAAGATAGCTCATTGGAAAGCCCTGTGAGTCTAACTTTTGGGAGGACTTGAATTTTTTGACTTGGAGTCCATTTACTCCTCCAAAATTGCAAGCTCCCAAGACTGCTTCCTGTGTGGCTAAAAAGTGGCAGAGAGGGCATTTTTTGGGTGTTTTTGGCCCTCTTGTAGGTCCAAAACTTGTCACAATTTCCTAGTAATTTCTGAGCATTCATAACTTTTCATAAGTAATCCAAAAATTCCAAGTTTTCTTCAAATGGAGGTCCCTATCAAAAGCGAGCACCGGTGGCACTATGCACCTGTCAGAAAAATTTGTTTTTTCCCTGAAAAATTCAAAAATGTGAAAATGTTGCTCCAAATTTCTTGAAATTTGGCATGGGTGATCCTTGTTCGGTGTGTTGTTGGGCCAATGATGCTTCAACCAAGATTTTGAGTTTATCTTGCTCTTTCTTCTTCCTCGAGACTCTTCTCAGCTTGGCTTTTAGCCTCTTTATCCTTGCATTACAAATCTTGTTCTGGGTTAGGTAGTGGTAGGTTAAGTGATGAAGAATTTTCTTCGCTTTGTTTGCCTTCTCAAGAAACCTCTCCAGGTGCATGTTCATCTCCTCCAACCAAGGCTCCTTGTCATTCTCTATCTCTTGTTCAATTGAAGTCAAAATGACATGGTCCTCTTTGTCATTTTGCCTCTTCACTTTCAACATTTCTAGCTCCATTAGCATTTTCTTATCCTCCAACTGTTTGTTCTCTTTCTTGTTCGTGATCTATATCATCCTCGTGCATCTTCTCTTTGCCTTTTCTTTGCTGCTTATGTCTCTCCATGGAACTATCACTGAGTGTCTCTTCCTCATAGTCATATTCACTGTCTCTTTCCATTGTTTTCCGTTGGTTTTTAAAAATGTGATTATATATGAATGGTTTGTGGATAATAGTTTGAAATAGGATGGAGGAATGGAATTGGTAGAGTGTATGGTGGACGGAGTGTGGAAATGTATGTGTGAACAGGGTTTTGGGATGTTAGTATGATAAAGTTTGTAGGGTTTTAGGGAGAGTGTGTAGGGTTTGGGAAATTTGTATGTGAAAGTGGGATTTAGGGAGAATATATGAGGGAATGATGTTTGGGGAATTTATATAAGGGAATGGGGTTTAGGGAACAACAAATGGATGAGGTAACTTTAAAAGTTATGAGATAGTTTAGTGAAAACTAGGGTTTGACTTCATGAGTAAAAGAGTCACCAAATATTGATGCAAAACCCTTTTCAACAAGAAGGATTGATTTACCTACTTCCAAAGAGGTAAATTGATACATTTGAAGCAAATTGAGTGATTTTGGAGTGTTTTGGCACTTGGCAGCCAGGTGTATAGTGCCAGTGGAAATTAACAAAGGAAAACCTTGCCAGGTGCATAGCGCCTTTTTGCAGACCAGCTTTGGAGGCCGTTCAAGTGTACAAATTGGGGGCGGGATAGCTCATTGGAAACATTATCGAGTCTAATTGCCAGAAAATATTGAATTTTCCAAATTGGAGGTAATGTTCTTTGGAAAATGTCAAATCGCCCAATACTAGTCAAAATGTGCAAAATGATGTTGCCTAAATGTGGAGTGCTGTTGAAGTCAACTTTTGTAGGTCTTCCTCAACTCCAAATTGGTCTCATGATAGCTCATTGGAAATATCTCTCTGTCTAGATATTATATGAATCATAAAGTAAGTCATTTCGTCAACTAGGCTAGGCGAAATCTTGATTTTCCCAAGGTCACTTTAGAGGTGTAACAAGCCTGCTGAGGCAACCTTATTTTTGAAATTTATCTAAAACCATGACACCTGTGTAAAAATTGAAGGATTTTTTTCTTCCTTGGACTATTTTGGATAGAAACCTCTCTCTCTATTTCCAAATTCCTTTTTTCTTGCTCAGAAACATCATTTTAGTAAAATCTATCCCGATGTGTGGAACAGGGGATTAGTCGAAATGAAGTGAAATGAAGGGGATAAGGGGCTTCCGAATTCTTGAAAGTTTTTTAGAGTAGGGAGGGATGTTAGGAAACACGAGAAAGTGGAATTTCAAATTTTGAGTGAGGGGAGGGGGTTCAAAAGGGAAAAACATAGGGCTAACCTAGAAAATTGTCAAATTGTAGCAAGAAACTAGGGTTTGTGAGAAAATGAGCAATTTGAGGGATATCAATGATGTATAGTGTTTAATAAGATACATTAAGGATAGGGGAAGGTTTATGACCATCAGGATGCAAGCTTTGTTGATGAGTTGACCATACAAGAGAAATTACCTTCAAAACCCTAAGAGAGGGAAATGAATCTTACCTAGGCACACCTGAAACACGAACAAGGTGTAAAATGACCCATTGGAACCTAAAATGGTGATGAAAACCCTTTGAATGATGGTATACGTAGCTAAATGGTGACATGGATCGACATTTGGAAAAATTTGGAAGGAGAGAAAACAAACCTAGACCTAATACCTAGTGACCAAATTTTACTTGAAGACTCACTAAAATGATAAAATTTGACCTTGACACCCTAAGACCACTTTGTAAGAGCATATTTGATCACTGGTGGAAGGATTCAAAGACTGAAACTAATAGTATGTTTCAATGGGATCGACAAAAATGTAATCTTTACCACTAGAAGTAACATTAGGCACCCATGGGATTTGTCTTTTGTACGAACTGCACGAAGATCAAGAGATCGAGGGGATCTACTAGTGATAAAAGAGATCATATTAATACAAGAAATAATGTTAAAATTGTGTTGTAAGGGAAAGGGAAATATACCCATAAGAAAAAAAATTAAACTACCTCACATTTACAGTTCTGCAATAAAATGGGTCACTAAGACATGGTATAGGCACACCAACATTGGCTCTCTCATATTTCATGTAGAAATAAAGTTGAAAAATGGCCAACACTTTCCCTTGATGTGGAAAGGGAAAAAAAGAAAAATACCAACAAGACAACAATTGTGATGGAATAGAACCATTTGTGTCGAAGGAAAAAATTAAAATAAAGTGGGGCATCAACTGCTTTCACCTCAAATGAGACAATTTTATCGACTAGATCAATGGGAAAATTGGTGAGTAGTTTTATCCTGTAGCTCTATGGGAAAAGTAGTGAGTAGGTTTCTCCCCTAACTTAGTGGAAAATGTGGTGGGGACTTCTTTTGGGTGGTAATTATGCTCGCTAAAGGACTATAGGGTGGGGCTCGATGGTATGAGAATAGGAGAATCAAGGATCACTAACATTATTTAGATATTATACAAGTAGACGCCCCTTCATCAACAAGTGTGTGATTAAGATTCCTCCGAAGAATTGAGACTCTAATTTTGAAATAAATATAACGATAAACCTTATGTGGACTTAAGTCCATATCAAACATAATGAAATTTTATCTAACGGATATACCTCTTTAGTCATTGTCAAGAAAAAATTGTGCTATTCGTAAACATTACAAAAAATCCACAGTAGACATGACACATTGTGCTTTGGCCATGACCTCCCTAATAGCATAATTATGTGTTTCATGTGTAGCAAGGTTATGTGTGGACTAACAAAGAAAAACCTTTGGAGGGTGAATTACCATCTCCAATGGGTTTCCTATCAAGAGAGGTTTATTGGGTTGGGTTTGGATGATTAATCCCTTAAAAGAAGAAGCAACCTCAGGAATCTCATAAATTTTAGCCTACATAGACAAAAAAACCACAATTTTTGCAAAGAAAAACAATATTTATTAATAGTTTCTAGGATAAGGATTACCTACCTTGTCCCCTTATAAACAAGTAGGAATTAAGAAACCGTTTATTGTTGCTTGGAAAATAAGTAGGATATTGGTTAACATTCATTCATGAAAGGTAGCAATACATGTCATCTATATTTGGAAAATTGTGGGTAAGATGGTCATCTTGACAAATCTTGTAAGGAAGCCTATTATATTTATTTTTATTCGTGGTGCTACCACCCATGTTAGGATGATTTTTCTAATTTCCCTACACATAGTGTGAAAATATTTGTGTTTTTCTTCTTATTTATTCCTCCAGGGTATTGCGGATTCTTCAATGGTATGCAATTTATTGAATTGTGCTTTGGCATATGCATGCGAACAATGGAAATTTTAGTAGTGGTTGTGGTAGTTGGGGATTTTGATGAGATAATAATTTGGCCCAATTACATAATGATTTGGATTATAGCATCACCAAGTATGGAAATACACACCATTGACTTCTATATCTTCACTATGTTTAGGATCATTAGTGCATGAACAAGAAACACTGGGAATGATCTCACACAATGTGTTTGATTTATTAAATGAAATCAATATGTTGGGGATGGAGGATGGTTTACCCCTTTCTTTATTCTCTTGACATTGTTAAATATTTTTTTATTTGTGGGAACAAAGACTTGTTAAAATAGTAACACAACAAATTGTTGAAGAATCAAGGGAAGTTATCTATAATATGATTCTTCTAAACTCGATAAAAATTTGTGAAGCACTTTTCTAATTTATCTTAGCTTGATATTATTCTTATTATTAGTGTGTGTATTTACTTCATCAAATTGCTAGCAAAACATAAGAGACAAGAACATAAGGTATTGCCTACCTGTTAGGGCCAAAACTTATCTCTCTTAGAGAGGAAAACATTTTCGTAAATTTATCTTTTATAAACTTCTTATTGATAAATGCCAAACCCTAGACCCTTTAATAGAAAATTATCCAAGCACAAGTCAAGTCCTTTCTCCTTCCAACACTTTGTTCCATAACACTTAGTCCTCCTTCTTCGGGCACTTTGTTCTCATTCTTCCAGCACTTTGATCTTCTTACAATTGTTGGTATTCCTTGTTGCACTTGCCCTCGAAGAGACACTTATCATTGGTTTCTAGTGAATCCCTTCAATAATAATGATTTCTTCCATCTTCTTGACCAATTGAGCTCCTTCATCAATGTCTAGGTATAGACTTGATATGACAACTATGTAGCCCTAAATTCCTATGTGTGTGGCAGGTTTAGTAGTGTACTTGGTTCCATTCTCCTTTATATGTGAGTATTTCTACTTCGCTCTAGTGGGAGGCCTTATAGGCATAAGTTTCAAGCCCAAATCAAGATGAATATATGACTACGATTTTGTTGCTGATATAACTGCAGACTGCCCTCCTTTTTCTCGCACATGTGACTGTAACGTTTTCTAGAAATAGTCTCAAAACTTCGCTTTTCTTCCTTATTTCTTCGCTGCACTTGGAGGACCCTTAAACTTCTTCCTTCTCCACTTTTCCTTGACTTCTCTTGCTCGTTGATTTTAGAGGTGAATATTGGTAATTATGACAGAGTAGACAACCTCTATATATAAAGGATTGTCCCTGATTTAGGCCGGCTTGAGGCAAACTTGGTGATTCATCATCATTTTTGTTGCTAGGAGGATGTAAGTGCATGGATAAGACTTGAATTTGCTTGGAGATATTTCATTTGACTCTTGTACATGTTTATACATAGTGTAACACGCCCTTAAGGGTCTTAAATAAATACATTGACTCTTTGAATTCCTAGAAGCACTTAAATATGTGCTTGGCCTACTTCAATGAGAAAGAAACTCATTGATAAATATAATAAAAATAATACTTCTTTTCATGAATAAATACAAATATCAAAAGTACATTTATGAAGACTTAACCTAGTTACACATTATTCAACAGAAATCATCTTTCATATTCTTTATATAAACCTCCACAACCATCTCCATTCATGGATATCTTTAAAGATATGCATGGTGGTGTATTTCCTGAGAGTAGACATAATTTCTATTCTAGTTTCCTGACACACGGGTAATTGGAAATGCATTAAAAATGTTATATCCAAAGAATCAAAGTCATAATATTATGCATGGCTAAGTTCAATGTACCATTTAGTGGAATCACTAGTCATCGTATATTATGAGAGACATAGTCAAATGTGACCATCCATTAAGGATTTTGATGAACATCTAATTTGGGAAATTTCCTTTAATGATCTCAAAAAAAAATCCCCATTAAGTAGGAAGTTTTACTAACACTTTCCTTTTCTTGTGAAATCATGAGAAATGCATACTCTAAACAATTTTAGCAAACCATCAACATGAAACAAGAAGCAATAATAGTGAAAAACCATAAAAACATGATATGATAATAGAGTTCACCCAGTGTAGGCTACACGTCCAAGCCCTGTGTCAAGAGTGGGGAGCATGCTTCATTAGTTGTTGCAAGAAGATGATGAGTACATTATGGAATCTTTCTCAATAGAATGATGAACCCATTTTACTAGAGTGAGATGTCTCTCCATGAGGCGTTATTATATAAGAACTCTCACTCATAAGAACTATCTTTCAGAATGAAAAAGTAATAACATCTCACGTTAAATGGCATACAATGATCCTCTCACAAAGTGGCATACATGGATCTCAAATTCAAATCATCATCTTCGAAAAAAATCAAATGAACACATGGCAAAAATTCAATTTATACCTCCAAGTCTAGGAATGGCCTGAAAATAAACTATTCAAATGAAGAAACCACATGTACCATCATGGTTATAGAAAAAATAGGAAATATGACTATAAACATGAATCCTTTCTACTTTTGTCAAATTTGGGCACTCTGGGAATATCAAAGATTCCTTAAATATTATATTTTGTGGGTTGACTAAAATTTTTCTATTCAAATAAAGAAACTAATCATGCGATCATATTACTTGCGAAAAATCGAGTCATATGAGTATAAACCTGGTTTGGTTATGAAACTGTCATTTTGGGCCTCCACAGAATCTTTCAGATTCGATGCAGATTCTTACGTCAATTTTCTACCCTAAACATTCTTCTTCTAAGAAATATGCAGCTTAGATTAGAAATTTGGTCATGCCATCAGAGTCATAGAAAAATTATAGTTAATCTGTGTATAAACTTTGTATAATTCTAACTCTGTAAAAAACTGGCTCTAATGGAATATTAAAGATTCCTAACAATGTTAAGGAAATAATATTTTGTTTCGAAATTCATGCAACAATATTTTTCCATCATAGTTCCATCTGAGGTCTAGGTTCATGTATGTCACATCTCGTTCTCCACTCTCTACTGGTTTGATCGAATGCTAGGCTAGTTTTTAAAATATTTTTGTTGCAAAACATATCGAAGCCTATCAATTAATATGTTGGTTAGTGGATACATTAAGATTTTGTTAGACACACAAGGTCATAGGTTCCATCCTATTTATTTCTATATTATATAACAAACAACATAATTTTTTTATTTCCCACCCATTTAACATTCAACACATTGTAACCATGAATCATTTCTACCATTTTTTAATGTTGTTAACCATATATTTATATGGCTATTGTTACACCCATCCACCATGGTATTATTAACCTTCAACATCTCATTCCTTAGTATTGGTAATCATAAGGAAATATATATACATGTTTCTTATTATAATAGCCATATATTTTTTGGTTATAAAAACCATATTAATATGGTCCACGGTTCAAGCAACGTGCATATAGTTTAACCAACCATATTTTAATATTGTTTTCAACTCACTTTGAAATAGTGTTCTTTGTTGGTATTATAACCACATGCCACCCACCATGGGCTATGTGTGTGTGTGTGTGTGTGTGCGTTTTAATATATTTTTGTTTTATTAGAGATTTTAATAATATTTATTTTGTATTTTTGCAGGTACAAGGAGCCAATGACTAGGCACCATTTCTCATTGGCTAATTGGCTAGTAAACTACCATAAATGCCTTATGGGTCCCACAATAATGCTTTAATTTATGAAATTAGAACTACGATAAGTTGGTCATATGGTCTCATATTTGAGGGATGTTTATGCCACTGGAATTGTAACAACGAACACTACAACGTGGTCTTGGTTTCTCTTCAATTTGAAGACTTTGATTATTTAGACTTTCCAGAGATGCGTGGATCATTCCTTCCCCCTTAGGAGCTTTTGGTACTCAAAAAGCATGAACATGACTGCAATATCGATCTACATAAGAGTTTCTCTAAAATCCCACCTTCCGTTTTCCTTTAACTTTGTACTTCATAACTAATAATGGTGAAGCCGACACCTGTATCATGTGAAAACTCATAACCCTAATACATGTTCAATTACAAGACCAATCATGACTAAAGAAAACCCCATGCCTTCCAAGACTTTAGAGCATGCTCCATTCTCACGTTTACATCAAAATGATGACAGGAGCCATACCCAAACTATCAAAAAAGGTCAAAAATTATCACCATGTTGCTTTCATAGGTAATAGAAAACACATCATTACATTTACAATCATTTCACAACATGTGATTTAAAAAATATGATCATGACAAGCTACTATATCTAATATGACCATTTCTGACTCCACAAAGTGAATGGATCATCTTCCTGTAGCTAATGCATTTGTTGAAAAACTTCATGGATTAGTTCCTTTGCACGTGCTTTGTACTTCTCCACACATTGATTTGGATGGAGCTTCCAACATGTGGCTCTCTCATGTCCACCTTTTTTGCAATGGTTGAAAATTTTATTCTTCTACTATACTTTCTTAGCCTTCTCCTTTCTTTGATTTGAATAAGTATTTTCATTTTTTGTCCTCTTTCTTGTTTCCATTCTTTCTAACACTTGGCAACTAAAAATTCTGCAAACAAAAAAAAGAACACTATTTCTATGCCCTAATTTATGCTCATGATTAAAAATATTTTTGAAATTGAAAGGGACACTAGCATAATGAGATCTCTTATACCACGCTTAATTTTCCCTGGTGCAATCTTGGATATGAGAGCTTGTATTAGCTCTTATTTTGCAATGTGTATTGTCATGTGAAGATTGTGATGTGTTCGCATCATCCTTTGGAGAACCCCTTTCTTTTTCTTCCTTCAACCACTCTTGTCCAATGTATCTTAATCCTACAAATTGAGGTTTGTACAACCTCCAATGGCTAAGTCATTCCTTGGCCTTTAACACCAAGTCCTCCTCCTTTATACCCCATCTTGGTAACGAGTCTCATGTTGGTTCCTGAAATGCATAGCTCAATGCTTCCAATAGAAATGACACCATGTGAAAATGTAACTGAACAACTATCAATGTTGTTTACCTTAACTGTTGATTTCCAAGTGGGTGATGGTGGCTTTGCTAAGCCTTCATTACACTTCAAGCTTTCCAAGGCCTCTTCCATGGCTCATAATTGAAGCTACAATCATCGATTCTTCTCTTCTTCTTCTTATAGAAGTCTCATCAATTTAACATTCTCTTCTTGAAGTCTTTGGTTGATCAATTCATTTGAATGATGAGAAGAATATGAAGAAGATGAATAATCACCAAAAGATGAATAATCAAAGCATCAGATCTACCAAGAGTGGTAAATGGTGCTTTAACAGATGCCCCATAATATATGAGGTCAAAAGGGATACATGATGGCCTAAGCGTATTAAGTGTATGGAAGGAATCATGTTGAGACTAAGGAGGAGTTCACTAGAATTCAATTGGCCAAGCCAGGGAAGGAGATTAGAAAGAAATTGTTTTCTGAGGTGGGCATACCCATGCTCACAAGTAGTAAAGCATGTCTGCATGTCAAGTAAAAAAGTGGCTCCAATATGCATATAAGTATAAAGGAACTGAGAATACATAATGGATCATCGCATCATAAGCAAGAAAGTACATGTCTGAGTATCACATACAAAGAGTTGACCACTGAAGTCTAGAAACTGATCCAAGTAGTACAAAGTGAACATGATGGAATAAATGGTACTACACTGCAACTCGGGTACCACCCTATAAGATGTCGCTATAAAGAAATACAACATATAATGTGGATGGTGTCAACTTGTAGAAATAGGACCAACTGACAAGTCAACTGGTATATGTTGGTGCAAACCCGAGGTCTTCACCAACACAATGGGAATGAATGATCTAAAGTTGACCATGTGAGAAATCGTTTGATTACCAGTCATTGATGTATCCCATTAACAAACGTGAGAGTACTAACCAATAATGATGATGAGAGTCAAGGTACCCAGTACAATCTAACAGGTGCGAATAAATGAGATGTAGTTGAACATTTGAAAGAATCTATAAATCAGGAGACAATGATGGTTTCCTATAGGCCAATAATGTGAAGGAATCAGATGAACAAATATGTAGTAACTCAACCAAAGCACGTTTCTTGTGTGCACAAGATGTGGCTAGCAAATCATAGAAACCCTCTGAACCAACCTATAATGAAAGCTGACACAGAGGTGAGGAATCCACCAATAGGGTCAAATGGAAACCAAGACACTACATGAATCCCAATGTGTGATAATAGAAGTTGATTTCAAACACAAGGAAAACCACCCAGTCAAATACCCATGATACTGATCGATGTGGAGCATAAGGTGACCCATCAATAATGAATATAGGGCCACAGTGTGGCTCCAGATCTACCCTCAGAGCAATTTCTCATAGTCTATAATGACAAGACCTGCCAGTAACAAGTCAATGGAGACATTCTCCAACCAGCATGAGCAAATTACCAATAAAACTAATGTTATAACAAACATGACGGTGACAACAAGGGATGGCTAACTGAAAAATATGTCAAGGGACATCATAGAGAGGCTGACTTAGGTTTACTTCCCTTGAAAAAAATCATGACTCAACTATGACTACATGGTAGAATATCATAACTTTGTATAAGTTTGTCATGTATGAGACATAAGGAAACTCTTCATATGATTCGAAGTGGTAACCAATTGGAGGAGTACTAACTCAATAACAAGGTTAAGGCTCTCCTAAGTCAAACTAAAGCCCACCCCAATGGAGGAAATACTTTCTTTTGAGTGTTTTTCTCATGGCGACACTATTGACTCCAGCTGCCATCAAAACATGGAAATAATGTATCATTCCTACTCTTTTTGGAATATATAATTTTGTTGTCTTTTTCTTTTATATGAAGCTTGTAAAATAATAAAATAATTCTATAGTACAGTAGAAAGAATGAGTGTCAAAGAAACAACCATTCTAGTTCTTGGGAGGGGAACATTCCTATGCTCAATGCAAGGAGGCGAAACTGGTCAAGGACACTCAAAGGGATGTTCTTGCCACGAGTATAAGGATCTATCAAGTTGCAGAGGCTAAGTGATTGCAAGGTTGATTTTGCATAAGACATGGTCGATAAGTGCCTTAAACACAAGCCCAAGTGAAGTCGGTTCAAGGCAAAAAATTGCAAGTAGTCAACATGCAATGCAGCAATGAAACTCAACACAAAGGAGCCTCTATGGTATAAGGCCAGAAAGTAGTGCAAAACAATGAGAATGAGTCTTCAACACACAAGTCATGGCGGGACTAAAGAGGACTCTCGAGCCTACTCAATATAGTGGCATGGGTAGCGAATGTAAACGAGGATATATCTAATATGCCCATGTAAAGGTTGGCTCTACCATCGTATCATGATTTTTAAAGTCAGCCAGTGAAAATGGCTTGTGAACCAAGATATGATGGGGTCGACCCTATGGCTAACGTGTCATAGTATGGAGGCTAGTATGCAAAATGCAGTGGGAAGTTGTATTTCGTAACCTATATACCAGAAACAAAATGATACATGTCGTGACAGGTTTGTGGTCATGTGACCAAAATGATGTCTTAAAGAAGTCTCCAAAATTTCTTGTAAAGATAACCCATTCTCGACACTCCAAGCCAAAAGGTGAAAAAGTCCATAGGACAAAAACTAATTTTTGAAAAACTAATTTTTATTTTTTGACTTATATGAGCACTTTTGGACTCACATTTTCATCATTTGTGTCTTAAGGAAGGAATTGTGGAGACAAATGCAAGCAAGATTCCTCCAACCAATTGAACCATTCAAATTTCTCCAAAACTTCCAAGTAACCCCTATATCCTACTTTTAATTATTTGTGATACTTTTTAAATGTTTTTTTTCAATTTTTGACCCTAGGAAAATATGTCAAAAATTTCAACTCTGTGTACACACAGGTTGAAAATAGGTAACCCGCATATACGAGTGCCCTACATGCGACTATGTTAAAAGGAAACTGCGTGTGCATTAGTGAAAACTTTAAAACATAAATCTAATGGTTTGAAACATTTTTTCAGGTAGGATGACCATCACCTGGTGAGAAAGGAAGCATAGTGTTATAGATAATCAATTGATGGAGTACCAAAATGCTTTGGATGATTTAACAGGCTGTGGCTTGCTAAATTTTTTTAAGATGCCAAATATGAAAGCCAACACATGATTTCTTGAGTTTTTGATTCATTACTAGAGTGCAGAGGATGATGCATTCATGATCGATCAGATGCCCATAAGGATCGAGATCGAAGATACATACTTTATTAAACGTCTTTCTAAAAAGCGAGAAGTGGTGCATTCGACTGATAAGATGAGGGGTAGTCTTACTATAGAAGACTACAACCACATATACTATCTTGGTCATCCTAAAACGACTAGAAATTAGATTCCAATCAAACACATAGAGAGCTTGTCCTTGAATCTTTTACTATTTACCATTACCAGGGTAAATGGATCTACTGATTTACATCAGGCCTCACGAGTATCTATGAGCCTAGTAGTGGAATCTCTCACCATAGTGTTTGATTGGCGGACACCTCTACTGACAAACATGAAGAACCAACTGACCTCCATTCAGAACGGTGAGACAAAGAATGTTGGATATGGCACAATCTTATGCTCATTCTTCTTTGAGAAAGTACTTCAGCTTTAACCGAAGGTATTATCGACTATTAATAGCCCTAGAGATTCATGAATGGGTAGATGGGCTGACCTAATGAACGCCTTGTGGGTGGCGATGTGCCCACGACAACTTTTGATGACATGTTTTTTGAATGGTGGGATCAACAGGTCATCATAGTCGATGACTACCCCTATGCCAAGATGGATTTTTGAGGTGATCCAGATTTACTGTTAACACTTAATGTAGCATGGGGTGCCATAGGTAACAATTTTTTAATTTTATATATATTTTAAGATTTTTTAGTCTTTTAATGACCTAAAAAATACTTTTTAAAAGACAAGACACTTAAAAAATATATTGATCATGTTTCAGATGTGGGACCAGTGAGACCTGACAGATTTCACAGACATAGGCATTGTGGAAGAGATGCCAAAGGGGTTGCAACTAAGATGAAGAGAGTTCTGCATTTAGTACAGAGGAACTTAGCAAGGCTGACCCACCAAGTACCCATGATAGCCATAGAGGATCTACCCAATGAGATGCAATGCCGCGTGGTAGTAGTACCACAGGACTGGGTGTGCTTATTTCAGCATGTAGCCAATGACATTATTTATTTTTTGGTTGCTCATAGTGAGCCAACTAGATAGATGACCGGATCTTCTGGTCATTGGACATGATGACAGGAATAAGCCCAAATTTTGCAGGGCATTTTGTCCCAATTTTTTTTATATTATTTTGGACACAAAAATAGTTTATCTATATACCAACGATTTTATGATATATTCAGATGACATTTTGATTACTTTTTATGTTTTTTAATTTGATGAATGATTTATATGCCAATCTAATGCTTGATTACCAATAGAATCTATTAATGAATTTTCTGGTCATGGAATTTGGACATATGTGATATAAACCAATGATTGTTTCAATAATCTGACTCTCAAAAATTGGTAGTACAAATAGGGATATTGTACTTGATAAGTGTTATTCGATTGTGATACCAATAGTTGTGAGTCTAAATAAGCCACGAATGAATCAATACCAAGAGATATTGCTTCAAATAAAAAATTAATAACAACAATATATTCAGCAATATTAATCAAAGAAGGACTGATACATAGTCCTCTCAAAACCATCAACAAGACAGATGGATAAGAAATCACCCGAGCCACAGAAGCAAGGTTCCGGTTATGCCTGCTCGCACCATCGATGAATCCTAGATATACTGAATCATCCATCAATACCTATGAAAGTAGGTAAAAAATATCAACATCACTAAAACTGCTACATATATATGTATAAACATACAATATGTACAAACAAGTAAGTTCTCGGCCAAAGGCTAAGCAAAGTACTTCTTAATGTAAAGTCCATTTCTACACTTTGCCAACTTGTTTCCTTCAAAGTCAATTATTCATAAGCCACCATTTTCAAAATGCGATTGACTATAAAGGGACTGTACCACATAGATTTAAATGTGCCTGCCCCTAGGGCATCTTTGTCTTGATCATAGACTAGGAGAAGGTCACCTTCAAAAATGTTTCGAGGGAGGACATGTTTATCATATTGATCTTTTACCCTCTTTTTATGGGCTTTGTTCATCATGCGGCATCTTGACGTTGCTCATCAAGATGCTCCAAATGAATGAGGCATTCCTCCAAACTAGAAGTCTCTAGGAGAAGTTCAAAAACTAGCTTAAGAGAAGGAATTTCACATTCAATAGGAAAGATAGATTCCAACCCGTAAACTAGTTGTAAAGGAGTTAAAGAAGTGGCAGTCTTAATTGAGGTTCAGTATGCCCAAAGTGTCAGATACAACACGATGTGCCAAATTGATCGAGCTTTGTCGATCATCCTTTGAAGGATGATTTTAAGGAACTTCTTCATGGCTTCAACCTACCCATTAGCCTGAGGATAATACAGATATGAATGCTCCTAGCGGAAACCCAACTTGAGAGCCAATTCAGACATCAGTTGATTTTCGAAATGACTGCTATGGTCAGTGACAATCTCTTTAGGGATACTAAATTGTGAAATAACATGATTGAAGAGAAACAATGACAATATTTCTCTATCATTTTTGAAACTAGGCATGGCGTCAGCCAACTTTGTAAAGTAGGCTATGGTTACAATGATGTACTTATGATTTCCTGCCGAAGGTGGATTACAGGTAGCAAAATTAATGCCCCACTTCACAAAAGGACTGAAGGTGATAATAGGGAAAAGCAGAGCTAGATGCATGCAAATTTTCTGAGTATAGACATGAAAAGGATGTGATCTTTTGACTGCTTCAATACAATATTTGAAATTCGAAGGCCAAAAGTAGCCTGCTCGCAAAATGTTTTGGGTTGTTGCAAGCCCCGATAGATGACCGCCACAAGATCCACTATGACATTCATTAGGAAATGACTTTGCTTCTTCCAAAGTCAAACAATGCCTAAGGATTGAATCAATCCCGAGACGATATAATGTGTCACTTATAATAACATAATTCTTAGCGAGGTTACACAACTTTCTACGCTCATATTTGGAGAAAGAGGGTGGAAACTTTGAAGTCTGGAGATATATAATGATATCCCCATACCAAGGATCTTGTGAAGAAATGAGAAATAAATGTTCATCGGGAAAATTTTCCTTGTGAATAATGTCTTCCTCACAAGGTAGCTTTGATATCAACTATGGAAATACTAAATATTTCTTAGATTTAGCCGACATTAATTTGAGATTAAATTCTTTAAAAAATGAAAATCCATCTATTATATTTGACCCCAATCACTCGCCTACTGAGGACAAACTGAAATGGATCGAAAATTACTAAGACGAATGTTTTTTGAAGTAAATTGTAATGTCGAATCCATTGGACAACATGGTCAGATGCAAAAGCCAATTTCTCAATGGGAGAATAGCATAGTTGAGGACCTACTAGGCCTCGACTTAGGTAGTAGATTACATGCTCACAGAAAGCATCATCTTCCTTAACCAGAACCATACCAATGGTTGATTCTATTGCGACGAGATACAAAAGAAAGTCTCTGCTATAATCGGGTGGACTCAATAATGGAGTAGAAGTTAATTCTTTTTTCATAGCATCAAACTATCATCGCACAAATTCATCGCATAATAATGGGACTCCTTTCTTAAGAAAACACAAAAATCCTTTTGTAATCTCGATATAATTTGCTATGAATCTCCTCAAGAAATTTCCCTTTCCTTGGAGACTTTGAAGTTGACGAATGGAAGATGGGGGAGGCAACTGACATATTGCCTCAACCTTGAAGGGATCAACATGAATCCCCTCTGTTGATACGATGAATCCTAACAGCCAACCAGATGTGACGGCGAAAACATACTTATTCAGATTCAACCGAGTTTTACAAAAACTACACCATTCAAAGATCAACTGAAGGTGTTTAGGATGATCAATTCTCTTTCAAGAAAAAGGAGCTAAATCATATAGATATGCTTCCATAATGTGTTTGATGTCATGAAAAGCATAAGACATGGCCAATTGAAAAGTGACTCCAACATTTTTACCACCAAAAGGCATCTTTTTCTATGCAAATGTAACCCAAGGAGAAATAAAGGTTGTCTCTTGTTGATGTTTTGGACGTATAATAATTTGATTGTAACTAGAGAATCCATCCATGAAATAAAAAAATTCATTACCTACACATTCATCAGTAATTTGATCAATAAAGGGCGTGGGGTAATTGTCTTTCGAACAAGCCTCATTTAGGTCCTTAAAGTCAATACATACTTAGATCGTTCCTTTCTTTTTATCTACGGCGTTGGGATTAGAGGCCCACTCAGTCAGAGGAACGGGGTATATAAATCCTGCATTGAGTAGCTTTTCAACTTCATCTTTAATAGTTGCTGCTTTTCTAGGATTGTCCAGTCAATGTTTTTGATGAATAGGTTTAGCATTTTCATATGTCTTGATAGCATGCTAGACTGTAGATGGATCTATTCAAGGCATTTCCTCATAATACGAAGAAAACACATCACAAAACTCTTTGAGGAGATCAGTGTAAATTTGAATTTCTTCAAGGGAACAGTCAGCTCCGATTAAGACATTTTTTACTACTTTAGTATTCCTAGAGATGTTCATAGGTACGATTTGTGAGATAACATACATGTTTCCTTCAGCAGAAAACTATGCTGGGGTCAAATGGTTTAAAACCGTATGAATATCACTAGTAGACAAAATGGACAAACTTGACTCAATTTCTCACAAATAAGGGAGTAAATATGAACAACGATGTAAATCATGCCATGGTCTATCAACACCCATCATTGCTTCTAAAATTTCTTCCTCAGATAGGAAGCGTATATCTAAGAAATCTTGAGCTGAAGTTAAATCGAGGGTCCAGGATGGAGCCACATATCCATCTAACTCCTCTCGTCAGAAAGGAGTAGGATGAAAGTCTATAGAGTTAACAATAGACTAATAAGAACTTTCTGCTGCAGACATAAGACATGCCATTCCACCTACCTGCCCTCCATCTAATGTGGTAGTAGATGAGGGTAAAGGCCCAGGGTTCGAAAAATAATGAGTTCGAAAGAACTCTCTTATAGAAGGTCCCCTAGAGGATGAAATATGTTATGAAACCAGCTCAAGAAAAGATAGAAAAGATAGATAAACGCCTTAGAATTCAGCCTCTTCGAGGGGGAAACCTCCTTTAAATTACATAAATGAATAATTCTTGGATGATTCAAATGAAAAGACCTCCTCTCTATATATAGGAGTCTAAGGGGTCATAACATAATCAGAGCCTACATAACAATAATAATGTAAGGGCACAATAATAACAATAGTGGGCTTCTATGGGGCACAATAGTAACAATATGGGCACTACATGGTTACATCAATATAATAAGTGGGTTGTACTAATAACAATGAGGGGTTACACTAGTAGTATAGGGGCCTAACATGCCCCTCTCCTTCAAAAAGTGTTGTCCTCAACGCTTGATAAGTTATTGATGCTTCTTTATAAAATTATTGTCCTCCCATGTGGAATCTTCAGTGGGTAAATTCTTCCACTTGATGAGATACTCTGAAATTGATCGATTTCGTCGCTGTCGAGTTCTTGTTTCTGTGACTGCTACAGGTTCCAATATGGGTTTTCCTTCCTCTTCAATTTCTGGCAATATTGTTTGAATTGGGATCTTTTGCAACTTTTGAATAAGTGGCCATACTTTTTTGTCCTTCTTCCATTCATCCCTTGCTTCATTTATCCAATCTGGTTGGATAATAGAAATAGCACAAAACAATGCTTCCACATCCTCTTCCTTGAAGAGTCTTCCCATTCGGTAAGGTCGCCATTTTTTACGTGCATGTAGTATTGCCAACATTTCCTTCTCATAAATAGCTTGCTTGAGATGTAGCAGTAAAAATACCCAATCACCTACATCAAAACATTTTTCACTACGATGTTGATCTACTTGTTGTTTCATTTGATTTGCACCGAAGTGGCATTATCCTTTAAAAGTTGGAGAACTTGTTGTTGATGCTCGATGTGATCTTTCACTTCTTGAACCTTTTTCTTCTTGATATGTCCTTCTATCTCTAGACTTTGAGGAGTGGTAATTTCTTCCAATCCTTTACAAGATATGGTCGGATTCATTTCTTGATACTCGATGTGATCTTTCACTTCTTGAACATTTTTCTCCTTGATATGTCCTTCTATCTTGATAGTTTGAGGAGTGGTAATTTCGACCAATGAATTACAAGACATGGTTGGATTCATTTCTTCTTTCTCGATGTGATCTTTCACTTCTTGCACCTTTTTCTTCTTGATAACTCCTATCTTGAGAGTTTGAGGAGTGGTAATTCTTGCCAATGCTTTACAAGATATGGTCTGATTCATTTCTTCTTTCTCTGGGGTGGGGTCTTGGCGTATATCCTCTTCTTTTGATGTTTCTTGATCCTTTTATTCCTACTCTTCATATTCTATGTAAAATAATTTCCTCTCAGCACACTTATGACCTTTAGTGCATTTTCTATCACAATTGTAACAAAGCCCTTTTTCTCTTTTTTCTTCCAATTGTTGTGGTGTAACCCTTGTAGGTTGTGGAAGGCTAGGAGAAACAACACTTCCATCTTTATAGTTGTGAGGGGTATGCTTCCTGGTTCCCATAATTTTGCTCTCCATTATGTCACAAAGCCCTTTTTCTCTTTCCAATTGTTGTGGTGTTGCTCTAAAGAAGGTGTTGCTCTTTGTATCCTCATAATGTGCTATCATTTCCTCCGTGAAAATTGACCATGTAATAAGTTGTTTATGAGAACAAAGCCATTCATACCATAAAAATTGATCCGGTTCTAAATATGAAGATGCAATACATACCTTTTGTAACAGTGGTACACCATGTAGATCAAAATATTGCTCCATTTGAAGTATCCAATTTACCAGATCCTTGCTCAAACTTCCTCATCTTGCTTTTTCTTGATTTTAGAAGCTCGATCTTGAAACGACTGTAACTCTGTACTTTTGGATCTTTAAGTTATGATATTGCAACCTATAGTAGCCCTCTGTGTCCACTTTCCATTGCCACCAGTCTGATCCAAATTGGATTCTCCAATGAAGAGTTATTCTAAATCTTCCACAGTGACCTGATTATAGACTAGTTCACTAGAGCGAAATTGTACGACGTGCCACGAGTCACTGTTTCGACCTTTGGCTCTGAAAAATATATACAAGAAACTACAGTCTGTCCTCTTTTTTTACTTTCTTACGAAATTTCAATCCAATGCTTAGAGAAAAAGCTATGATGATTTTCCCCAGGTCACCTATTTGGAATGTAATTCAGGAGTCTGCAAAAAGACCAACTTCCTCAGATCATATCTCCGCAAATATAGCAAAAAAAGATCTGAAATTTGGACCCGAGATTTAGGGTGATGTATTCTCAAATGGGTTTTTTTTTCGGTTTCTGAAACGTCGCAGAAAAAAAAATTTATAGCGAAAATGCCACGATGACCTGTTAGGAGCAGCAAAACCCTAGAATCCAAAGCTCTGATACCAAATGTTATGAAACCAGCTCAAGAAAAGAGAGAAAAGATAGATCAACGCCTTAGAATTCAGCCTCTTCGAGGGGGCAACCTCCTTTACATTACATAAATGAACAATTCTTTGATGATACAAATGAAAAGGCCTCCTTTCTATATATAGGAGTCTAAGGGGTCATAACATAATCAGAGCCGACATAACAATAATAATGTAAGGGCACAATAATAACAATAGTGGGCTTCTATGGGGCACAATAGTAACAATATGGGCACTACGTGGGTACATCAATATAATAAGTGGGTTGTACTAATAACAATAAGGGGTTACACTAGTAGTATAGGGGCCTAACATTAGTCTAATGGTTTTAGTTATTATATAAATAATATTTTAACTTAATGCACAGATAATATTAATTATTAATTATAATTCTTGGTCAAAACTTAATTAGTTATATTTTTTAGTCAAACTAGTTGCTATTTTCTAACGACTAGTTAGCTACTCTCATGATCTATTTATTCCATTTCCTAGATCTAATTCCTCATCTTGTCTTGAATATGAGCCACACTAGTTGGTTCGAAATGCATCGACGAGATTTTATTTTATGTGATTTCTACCGAAAATTTTGTTACAAAAAACAAGGTTTGTTTGAATAGCTAGTTATGCCTTTTGGTTTATGTAATGCTCCTACTACCTTCATGCATGTGATGAATGATGTGTTGAGGCCATTCCTTGATGAGTTTGTTATAGTCTACTTAGATGACATCTTAATTTTCATTAAATCTCGTGATGAACATGTCATGCATGTGAGAAAAGTACTTGATGTCTTAAAGAAAGAACAATTGTATTTAAAGATGTCAAAGTGTTTGGAAAAAATTCTTTAGTTTACTTGGGTTATATTGCTAGAGGAGGTGAGTTGAAAATAGATCCCTCCAAGGTTGATTTCATTTTGAATTGGCCAAGGCCTAAGACAGTTACTGAGGTAAGAAGTCTTTTGGGAGCAGCCCAATATTGGAGAAAATTCATTGCTAATTTTTCTTCTATAACAACTCCTTTGCATGCATTGACAAGAGTGAAAAGGGTTTTCTATTGGGGAGGCAAAAAAAAAAAGGCCTTCGATGCATTGAAGGAAACTATCTTTTCATCTCTAGTACTTGCACTTCTAGATTTGAGACAGTCATTTGAGATCCAGATTGATGCTAGTGACTATGCCATGGGTGTAGTCCTCGTCAAACAGGTAAGCCTATCTATTTTTCATTCATAAACATTCAATTTTGCAGTGATTAATTATCCTACATATGACAAGGAATTGTATGCATTGGTGAAAAGTGTGAAAAAGTGGAAACACTACTTGATGAGTAAAGAACTCACCACTTCTGGTTCCTTCACGACCGTGGGAGCGTGTTTCTATGGATTTTGTAGGAGGTCTTTCATTGTCAAAAATAGATCATGATTATTTGTATGTAGTTGTGGATAGGTTCAACAAAATGCGTATTTTGATTCCATGTAAAAAACAAATTACATTTGAGAAAATTCCTCAGTTATTCTTTTAGAATGTATGGGTGCATTTTTGTTTTCCCACATCCATTGTTAGTGATTGAGATTCTCACTTTGATGGGAATTTCTGCTCAATCTTATAGGGATTCATGGCCACCAAATTGAAAAAGAGTACAACATTTCATCCAAAAACAGATGGTCACACAAAGGTGGTGAACAAGACTGTGATTCATCTTCTTCGTCGGTATTGCAGCGAGCATCCTAAGTTGTGGGATGAACATTTGCCCTATATTCAACAGCTTACAACTGGGCCAAGCACTCTTCAACTCAAACATCACCATTTGAAGCGTGTTTGGGATACTTGCCTCAGTGTCCTTTGGATTTCATTTTTGGAAATAATGTTTCTATTGATGGTCATAGTGAGATAGACAAAGCAAGAAGGTTCATTGAAAAAATCCAATTGGTACACTAAAGAGTTCAAGAACAGCTTGAAAAGAGCTAAGGCAAGTACAAATAAAGGCATGATAAGCATCGTGTAGATCACAAGTTCCAAGTCGGTGATGAAGTTTGGCTTCATATTAGAAAAGAGAGGCTCCAAGGGGAAGATAAAAAGCTAAAACCAATTAGATATGGTCCATTCAGAATTTTGGAAAAGATTAGTGACAATGCCTTCAAGTTGGATTTGCCTTCATATATGCAAATTTATGTTGTTGTTAATGTTGAGAACTTAAGGTTGTATGCACCTCCTTTGATTGAAGATCAAGGAGAAAATGTCCAAATTCCTTCCATTGAGGTTTTTTCTCCTGAAGACATTGATGAACTACAATATGACACCATTCTTGACAGATGAACAAGGTCTTCAAAATAAGGAAATGTGGATTACCTCGAGTGGGGCTCAAGGGAACAAATCCTTCAAAGGCCAAATGGATCAAGATTGGAAATGTGAGGGAATTGTACCCTCACCTGTTAAACAACTGAAAGTGATATTTTGGGGTCCAAAAGGCTTCCACTGGGGAGGAATGATCAGGTGCTAAAACTAAAGCTTAAAATTAAAATTTGTCAGATCAGTGTCGAACCTGGATGATTGTGTATTTCTCATCATTCTGAATCCTGTGCAACTCATTTCATGTGAAACGGACTCTGTATGCTCCTAGAAACATGATCTGTTTACTTTCCCAAGTAAGTGAATTTTTCAAAAAAATTGACAGCCCAGTTAGCAATATGTACTGCTGACGTGGCATTGACTGGGCAGGTGTATGTGGAATGTTGAATAGTTAAAATTTTTTGGTGAATCACAATGTGCCAAGTGGCATGTTCCGATGGGTGCAATTTGGCATAATTTTATTGGGTGGTTGATGGCCAATCACGAGCTAACATGTGGCCCAATCGAAGGCTGCCATGTGGAAGCCCGAGAGGCCACCAAAATTTTTGGTTGAGTCCAGGCAAAGGCAATGAGGGTCAGACCCGCGACCTCCCAACATAAGTCTATTGCCTCCGCCAATACACTATTGTAGTGTTTCTTAATCACTATGGGCACAGGTTTGATTTAAAGTTTAATGGCACGTCATTTGGGAGTATGGCCAGTCCATAGGTGGTCAGCCCCTAGTCGCAATACCAACACATGACCACCGAAAGATAACCCGTGCGGGGGCCCAGCCAATGGGGGCGGGCCATTGGCCTTAGCCTTGGGCATGTGACCCTTACGTGTCCGTATTTTTTGGAAAACAGGCATTAGTGGACATTTAAAGTGTCCGACAATTTCGCGAGATTTTCAGCGAAATTGTGGCTTTGTTAGCGCATTTTGGGGCAAATTTGTAGGATGGTGCCATATTTTGGGGAACTTGTAGTGCGATTGGCAGAAGCTTGGGAAAGGCCATAAATTATTCAATTTTTTTACCAAATAGGAATAGAAAGAGGCTACACAGAAATTTTTGGGAATTCTCGAGCCATTAGAATAGGTTTTAGAGCTTTCTAAGCATTATAAACTAATGTATTCACACTTTTGAGCATAATATAGAAGGCCAAGCCATTGGAAGCTGGACCAAGGAATCGTAACCCAGGAGGAATGAACTCTTTCATCATGTGTTGATGTAATATTGTTTATGGTGATGTTTATGTTTGTTATATGATGTTGTTTAGTCATTTGTTTATGTTAATTTGCACATAAAATTTACATTAAAAAAAAAAAAACTCAAAAACCCATGTTTAAACTTCCAAATAATTTCATAAATCCTCAAGCATATTTAACGTAATCTGAAAAGGAATTCTAGCACAGCAAAACTAATTTTCTCAATTAGATCACAAGAATAGTGTCAAAGACTTATGTGTTTCAAAAGTAATATATGAGAGTTCAAGATTATATCAAAAAGTGCTGAAATATTTGTCCTAATACCTACATTAAGTAGCCTAGCACTAAAAATAAACATTAATAGAAAAACCATAAATTAAGGAAAAAAAACCACTAAATCACGTCGATGGAGATGAGTCAAAGGGTACCATTTCGATGGACTCTTTTCCTCTATGAGGGGAGTCTCCTTAATATGGAGTGAGGCCAAGTTGATATTTAATTTTTTGCATGCGGCAGTCAAGAGATTACATGGACATAAGTATCTCATCCAACATTAGAATAATTCCCTCCTTTACTTCGTTACATGGTACAACAAAACTTTTCCCACCAATGCCTTCATTTGCTAGTAGAGGTTGATTGTTTGCACATATTGGCCATATCTACCACAAGAATGCTTCGTATTGAGAACCTAGACATCCACTTCTCTTCCAACCTTTATATCTAATAAAAAACCATTTTCTTCTTTAATGTTTCTCTTTACCTCTGTTATTCAGATTGAATTAAAGCAATGTATGGACATGAAATTGGCTAGTTGAAGCTTCAACTCATTGGTAAGCAAGTAAGATTTCTTAGGCTTCATAGAATTTTGACCCTCTACAATATATAGCCTATTGTCTTGACATGGTGAGCACATAAAGGCACAAACAAGACTGCAGGACTGCTTGGAGGTTAGAAAAGTTAGTAAGGTTGAGGCAAATAATACTAGTAGGAGTGTCGTAGAAGGAGCAGAAAGAATGAAATAAACACAGATGGCTCCACCAACGATAGACTAAAGAATTTGGAGTTCTCATAGAAGAGGAAATGGTGAAGGAGGAAAAGCACTAGCAAAGAGGAGAGGACACAAAGTTTCTAACAGCTACAACCCAATTGCTAAGAGAATTTTAGAGGAAACATCCAAGCTACAAGGAAACCAAAGCAACAATGCAAATCATTCAAGCAACATAACCATGAGAGAGCCAAGAACTCGGAGTTAAAAAAGGCTAAGTAGAATCATGAAAACAAATGAGGGCAAGGGGGGGAGTTAAAATCATAAAGTAGAGACAACACGTCTTGCACATGGGATGACCACCTTTCATAATGTAGTGTGTTAGAAGTCCCATTGCCACTTGATGGCCTTACGATCTTTGTGGAGGGTTTCCTTGCATTTTTTAAATATGTAAAATTTGAAAAACGATTTTAAAAATTTGTTATTTTCAATATTAAATAAATATAAAATTAAAGAAATTTATATTAACAATATTTAATTAATTTAATATTAAATTAAAAACAAAAAAATAAAAAACAAAAAATCTTATTGAAATAACAATAATAATAATGATATTTATGATGATTAATTTTAATTAAAATTGAAAGGAAAAAATTGATAATAAAATTTAACCAAACTCATTAACATTATAATTAAACCTAACATTACTATAAAAAATTCTATAGCTAATTCCAAATAACTTATTAAAAACTTTAGAAACAAAACAAAATGTTAGGGAAAAATACAAGTATTTATTTTGAATATTTATTCGTTTCTTTCCCAAAATAATTTTGCTCATTTGAATGAAAAAATATATAATTGTTGGGCATGCTTTATAGTCGAGTATAGAGATATTGTCAAGTAATGTTGCATTTAAAAATAATAAAATAATTCTTACATTAGAAAATTAAAAAATCTTAATAACAAAAAAAATCAATATCACCCATAAATAAAATGCTTTGATTTCCATCTTAATTTTACATCAAACATGTGAAAATAAAAAATTTCTAATTTCTTTTAGTTAAAATATTTTATTAGCATGTTGTTGAAAACTAGCATAGATCCATATTAACTCTAGATATATCGAGAGAGGAATTAAATCTTGTCTGATACAAACATTTTCTCAAGTTTTACATTCAAGAAGAAATTTACATATTCTTAAATTTGATACCTCTCGCTAATACCACCATCTAAATCCAACAGGCCAGAATGACACTTTCGGATCACCAAACATTCCTCTAAGTGACATTGCATTAATTTCAGCTATTAACCACATAAAGGAAGGAACTGTTCATGAGGTAAATAAGATGAAAATACATTAATATTGGTGTAGCCTTTGTTTTGAATGTTTAAATATGCAAGCTTTCTTCTTTGCAATAGTTTCAGCTTAACATAGGTAGGTTTAAATATTAATGTTTTAGAATTTTTTTCAAGAGTATTTTTATTGATATTGAGAAATATAGTCTTCATGGTTAGCTCAATTGGTGGAGTATTTTTAATTTTAAATTGGGTAATAATATATGTATATGTGCATGTGAATGACACATGCGAGAATGAATATTTTAGAGAAAAGTAAATTATAATTTTCCATGGGTGAGATGAATGGCATGAGCCACAAAGGCTTCTAAAAGAGGGTTTGGGAAAAAAAAAATGATAAATTTAAATGTGACATGGATGTCATAATGAAAAACCAATTTTGATTAATATTGTTGAAAGTTTAGTTAATTGAATATTATGGAGAAATGGGATATTATCAAGTTTTACATCCATAAATCATGGAGAAAATTAAGAATGTGAATCTTAACTCAATTTCAATTGTGAAATAAAAAATAGCAGTTGTGAAATAAAAATCGCAGTATACACATAATGAGATATAATCATTAACTTTTTCTTTTTTTTTCTAAGTAAAAGTAATCTATTAATATGTATAGAAAATATACAAAGAGGACAGAGCCTCGAGCCAGTTTATCGTAGTATCATCAAAATATGGACTGCCCCAACATTGGGGAACAAGTCCAGCAAGATCATAACCTTCAAAAATGATAGCAGTTTTGAGACCAAACCCCACAAAAATATAGTAAGACAATACCCTGACATTTGGTCCAAAAAGGAAACCAGCATCCATCTTAAGATTATCAAAAACCAAAAAGAACTAGATAGAAGACACCAAGGCATCCATAGCTGGCCAAGATCTAACCTCAGTCAGCCTCTGCCAAAACTCAGTCTACCACCTTCGACTACCTGGAGGCCACGTCATCTTAGCTGTAGTCATCCGAGATGGGTTCCTCGATGATTGGGCAAGCCCAGTCATCCACCACGTCCATGGAGGCATTTCCGTGTAGCACTCCACCACCACCGTGAGGCTCACCCCCATTACCAGAAGCATCTTGGATAGCTAAACTATCATGACACAAACCACCAGAGGGGTGTGTGGCAGCTGAGCAGCCCCCTTCACCATGCAGAGTTCCACCCAAGTTTGGACCAGGGGAGATGAAGAGATTGTCAACCATCACATTGTTATCGGATTCCCTGCCATTGTTGCATCTGAGAGCACCTTCCTGCGGCGATTTGGAGATATCAACATGAGAGGCTGAGTGAGCAATTTCTTCAAAGAAGGAGATGGATATAGAAGCGGTAATGATGGGTCTGTTTAGGGAGATACAGAACCTGAAATGAGCAGAGTGAGGAGCGGGTTGAAGGGGCAGAGGAGAGTTGTCAGAATGGATAGAAAATTCATCAAGAACAACACTGGAAGAGTGAGCCCAACCTCTTCCACGCTTGGAATTGGGATGTCTACCTTCGCCAAAAGCTTGAGGATGGTGCAATTCAGGGGAAGGAGAGGAGGTGGAGCGCTCCACCGGAGGACGAGAGCTTCCTCCCCTGCTTCCTCCCCTATGACTACGCATACGATGCCTAACCATATTGAATTCAATGGCTGGGTGCTCAAAAGGAACAGAGACCAGAGGGACGAAGACAAAGGGAGCAGTAGTAGAGGGGGTGAGAGGCGAAACAGGGCTGATCTGGGCAGACATTAAAAAGCAGAGAGCCGAATGCGAATGACGAAAGTCGCTATCAAAATCTGCACAACAAATAATCCAGTAGCGCCACCCTGTTGTAGTGTGAAGGCAGGGCTCAAAGGCCTGAGGTGGACAGATGCTGCAGAGCAGGGGAGACGGTGAAGAATTGAAGTGAGGTATCTCCATAACCCAACACTGACTAGCTTTTTGCCGAACAAAACCTTATTGAATGCTATCTGCAGAAAGTAATGAGGGCATTCTAGGGTGATATGCGGAGGGGCGCCATCAGACAAGTGGCCCGTCCCCTCACCGCCATTCTTCAGATAAACCATTAATGCATATTCATGTCACCTGCATCCGGGTTATAATCATTAACTTATACATGTAACACAAAAATAAAATACTTTAAGAAAATCTAAGTTGCTTAATGATCTAGACATTTCAAGTAATTTTTAAAATTTTTCAAAATTAAACTTTTGTGATTTGAATTGAATTTATCTTTTTCTTCTGAATTCATATCATTTATTAAAAATAAATTAATTAATAAATATTACTTCACAATTTTCTCTCAAAAAAACGTAATTGGATATTGTTTGATAATGAAGTATTGTGTCTCATGAAATTCCAATTTTAAACCTCCCCTTAATTAAAAATTGTTGAATGATGTTGATAATGAAGCTTTTAAAGGTTGTGATTCAAGATTGAAATCTGAATTGGTTGATGTTGTTAACCAATATGATGAGATGTTTTAGGAACCAAAAAGATTACCTCTGAAGAGAGGAATCCAACATGAGATACAATTGCAATAAGATAGTCCTCTTCCTAACATTGGCATGTATAAGATGTCAGTGATGAAAAGTGTAGAAATTAAAAACCAAATTCAAGAGTTGTTCGATAAAAGGATCATTAGGCCATCTTCTTCGCCATGTGGTTCACCTATTTTTTTGGTGCCAAAGATGGATGGAACATGGTGAAAATGTGTGGACTTTCGTGCATTGAACAAGATTATGGTCAAGAACCGTTACCCACTGGCTAGAATAGATGATTTACTTGATCAGTTGAAATATGCAAAGTATTTTACTAACTTGGACTTAAGGAGTGGCTACCATCAAATCAGAATTGTTGAAGGAGACATTTGGAAGACAACATTCAAAACAAAACAAGGTTTTGTAGAATTTAGACTTTTGTGATCCATATTAATTGTAACAATATTTTTAGTAGAAATCACATAAAATAAAATCTCGTCGACGCATTTCGAACCAACTAGTGTGGTTCATCTTCAGGACAAGATTAGGAATCAAATCTAGGCAATGGAATAAATAGACGATGAGAGCAGCTAACTGGCTGTTAGAAAATAATAGCTAGTTTGGCTAAAAAATATAACTAATTAAGTTTTGACCAAGAATTAAAAACAATTATAATTAATATTATGTTTGCATTAAGTTAAAATATTATTTATATAATAACTAAAACCAATAGAATAATCTCATTAAAAAAAAGAAAAAAAAGAAAACAACGATTTTATAGAAGAATTAACCAAGAAAATGTATTATTATGGAGATAATACTAATAAGAATTGGTATTCTAAAAAATATATAAATATAATAAGAAATAAAGTATGGAGAATATAATCATTTTTTTTTTGAATTCTAATAGATAAATAATAAATATAATAAAATTAAATAAATAAATAAATTTATGGAGATACTATTAGGATTTTAATATATAAATAATAAAATATTAACAAAAATAAATGAATAAATAACTAACTAAATAAATAATAACATTAATAAGGAAAGAATAAGAAGATAATCAGGAAAACCCGAAAATTTCTAGGAAAAAAGAGCAGGGATCTAACACCTATTGATACTTCAACCATCGTTTATGTTTAGATCGGTGGGCCTTTTTCGATCTCTAAGGCCTCTCTAAATTTCAGATCATGAAAGTGGAAGTCCCAAGGTCATAGACATTTCCTTAATGTGGAAAGAGGTCCTAAGAAGAGGATTGATCCCAAGGATCGATCTTCTGGAGTTAATCTTCCTTTTATTCGAGGGAACACAGATAAAATCACTAAGATCCTGAAAAAGCATAATATTCCTTCTTCTTTTAGACCCCTGCGCTCTATTCAAAGTTCTCTTCGTTCAGCCAAGGACCATATTAACCCTAAGGATGGGAAGGGTGTTTATATGATCCCATGTTCCTGTAGGACTCCTTATATTGGTGAGACTGGTCGGTCAATAAATCAAAGGATTTGTGAGCATGCTACAAACATAAAGCATGGAAGGTCTCGCTCCTCCGTATTGGCAAAACATGCAAAAAAAACTAATTATCACATTTGCATAGAAGAGGCGAAGGTCATTGCTAGGATTGACCACTTTCATCATCGAAAATTTAGAGAGGCCTTAGAGATCGAAAAAAGGTTTGCCAATCTAAACAGAGACGATGGTTGGAGTATCAACAGGTGTTGGATCCCTGCTCTTTTTTCCTAGAATTTTTCGGGTTTCCCTGATTATCTTCTTATTCTTTTTTATTAATATTATTGATATTATTATTTATTAGTTAGTTAGTTATTTATTCATTACTTTTATTACTATTTTTATTATTTATCTATTAGAATTCTAATAGTATCTCCATAAATTTATTTATTTACTTTTATTATTTTTATTATTTATCTATTTAAAATTCAAAAAAAAAAAATGTATCTCCATAATTTATTTATTTGTTATTTATATATTTTTTAGAATACTAATTCTTATTAGTATTATCTCCATAATAATATATTTTCTTGGTTAATTCTTCTATAAAATCGTTTTTTTTAAATGAGATTATTCTATTGGTTTTAGTTATTATATAAAATAATATTTTAACTTAATGCAAAGATAATATTAATTATTAATTATAATTCTTTTTAATTCTTGGTCAAAACTTATTTAGTTATATTTTTAGTCAAACTAGTTGTTATTTTCTAACGGCTAGTTAGCTGCTCTCATCGTCTATTTATTCCATTGCCTAGATCTCATTCCTCATCTTGTCCTGAAGATGAGCTACACTAGTTGGTTCGAAACGCGTCGACGAGATTTTATTTTATGTGATTTCTACCGAAAATGTTGTTACAAAAAACAAGGTTTGTTTGAATGGCTAGTTATGCCTTTTGGTTTATGTAATGCTCCTACTACCTTCATGTGTGTGATGAATGATGTGTTGAGGCCATTACTTGATGAGTTTGTTATAGTCTACTTAGATGACATCTTAGTTTTCATTAAATCTCGTGATGAACATGTCATGCATGTGAGAAAAGTACTTGATGTCTTAAAGAAAGAACAATTGTATTTAAAGATGTCAAAGTGTGAATTTGGAAAAACTTCTTTAGTTTACTTGGGTCATATTGTTGGAGGAGGTGAGTTGAAGATAGATTCCTCCAAGGTTGATGTCATTTTGAATTGGAAAAGGCCCAAGACAGTTACTGAGGTCAGAAGTTTTTTGGTAGAATCCCAATATTGGAGAAAATTCATTGCTAATTTTTCTTCTATAATAGCTCCTTTGCATGCATTGACAAGTGTGAAAAAGGTTTTTTATTGGGGAGGCAAACAATAAAAGGCCTTTGATGCATTGAAGGAAAATATCAGTTCATCTCTAGTACTTGCACTTCTAGATTTGAGACAGTCATTTGAGATCCAGATTGATGCTAGTGACTATGCCATGGGTGCAGTCCTCATGAAACATGGTAAGCCTATCTATTTTTCATTCGGAAACTTTCAATGGTGTAGTGATTGATTATCCTAGATATGACAAGGAATTGTATGCATTGGTGAAGAGTGTGAAAAAGTGGAAACACTACTTGATGAGTAAAGAAACAATCATGATTAATTGATCACCACTTTTGGTTTCTTCACGATCGTGGGAGAGTGTTTCTATGGATTTTGTAGGAGGTCTTCCATTGTCAAAAAGAAGTCATGATTATTTGTATGTAGTTGTGGATAGGTTCAACAAAATGTGTATTTTGATTCCATGTAAAAATCAAATTAGAGCTGAGAAAACTCCTCAGTTATTCTTGCAGAATGTATGGGTGCATTTTGGTTTTCCCACATCCATTATTAGTGATCGAGATTCTCACCTTGCCAGGAATTTTTGGTCAATCTTGTAGGGATTCATGGACACAAAATTGAAAAATATTACAACATTTCATCTGCAAACAGATGGTCACACAGAGGTGGTGAACAAGACAGTGATACATATTCTTCATTGGTATTGCAACAAGCATCCTAAGTTGTGGGATGGACATTTGCACTATATTCAACAGCTTACAACCGGGCCAAGTACTCTTCAACTCAAACATCGCCATTTGAAGCGTGTTAGGGATACTTGCCTAAGTGTCCTTTGGATTTCATTTTTGGAAATAATGTTTCTATTGATGGTCATAGTGAGATAGACAAAGCAAGAAGGTTCATTGAAAAAATCCGATTGGTACACCAAAGAGTTCAAGAACAGCTTGACAAGAGCCAAGGCAAGTACAAACAAAGGCACGACAAGCATTGTGTAGATCACAAGTTCCAAGTCAGTGATGAATTTTGGCCTCATATTAGAAAAGAGAGGCTCCAAGGGGAAGGTGAAAAGCTAAAACCAATTAGATATGGTCCATTAAGAATTTTGGAAAATATTGGTAACAATGCCTTCAAGTTGGATTTGCCTTCATATATGCAAATTTATGTTGTTGTTAATGTTGAAAACTTAAGGTTGTATGAGCCTCCTTTGGCTGAAGATCAAGGAGAAAATGTCCAAATTCCTTCCATTGAGGATTTTTCTCTTGAAGACACTGATGAACTATAGCAAGACACCATTCTTGATAGAAAAACAAGGTGTTCAAAACGACGAAATGTGTATTGCCTCGAGTGGGGATCAAGGGAACAAATCCTTCAAAGGCAAAATGGATCGAGATTGGAAAGGTGAGGGAATTGTACCCTCACCTGCTGAACGACTGAAAGTGATATTTCGGGGTCGAAAAGGCTTCCAGTGGGGAGGAATGATCAGGTGCTAAAACAAAAGCTTAAAATTAAAATTTGTCGGATCAGTGTCGAACCTGGATGATTGTGTATTTCCCATCATTCTAAATACTGTGAAACTCGTTCACATGAAACAGACTCCGTATGCTCCCAGAAACATGTTATGTTTACTTTCCCAAATAGGTGAATTTTTCAAAAAAATTGATAGCCCAGTCAACAGTCTATACTGCTGACGTGGGGTTGACTAGGTAGGTGTATGTTGCACGTTGAATAGTTAACATTTTTTGGTGAATCACAATGTGCCAAGTGGCATGTTCCTATGGGTGCAATTTGGAATAATTTTATCGGGTGGTTGATGGCCAATCACGGGCTGACATGTGGCCCAACCGGAGGCTACCAAGTGGCAGCTTGCAGCCCGGGAAGCCACCAAATTTTTGGTTGAGTTTGGGCAAAGGCAAAGAGGGTTGAACCTGCGACCTCCCAACATAAGTCTAACGCCTCCGCTAATACACCATTGCAGTGTTTCTTAACCACTATGGGCACATATTTTATTTAAAGTTTAATGGCACGTCATTTGGGGGTATGGCCAGTCCGAAGGTGGTCGACCCCTAGTCACATTACCAACACATAACCACCAGAAGATACCAATGTAGGGGCTCGGCCAATGGGGTCGGGCCATTGGCCTTAGCCCCGGGCACATGGCCCCTACGTGTTCGTATTTTTCGAAAAACAAGCATTAGCAGACATTTAAAGTGTCCAAAAATTCGCCGGATTTTCGGCGAAATCGTCATTCTGTTAGTGCATTTTCGGGGCAAATTTGTAGGATGGTGCTAGATTATGGGGTATTTGTCGTGCGATTGGCAGAAGATTGGGAAAGGCCATAAATTCTTCAATTTTTTTACCAAATAAGGACTAGAAAGTGGGTACACATACATTTTTAGGAACTCTCAAACCATTGAAATAGGTTTTAGAGCTTCCTGAGCATTGTAAACTAATGTATTCACACTTTTGAGCATAATAGAGAAGGCCAAGCCATTGGAAGCTGGACCAAGGAAACGTAGCCCAGGAGGGGTGAACTCTTTCATCATGTGTTGATGTGATATTGTTTATGGTGATGTTTATGTTTGTTATATAATGTTGTTTAGTCATTTGTTTATGTTAATTTGCACATAAAATTTACATTAAAAAAAAAAAAAAAACCATGTTTAAACTTCCAAATGATTTCATAAATCCTCAAGCATATTTAACATAATCTGAAAATGAATTTTAGCACAACAAAACTAATTTTCTCAATCAAATCACAAGGGTAGTGTCAAAGACATGTTTTTCAAAAGTAATATATGAGAGTTCAAGATTATATCAAAATGTGCTGAATTTTTTTTCCTAATACCTGCACTAAGTAGCCTAGCACCGAAAATTAAGATTAATAGAAAAGCCATAAATTAAACAACAACAAAAAACCACTAAATCACGTCGATGGAGATGAGTCAAAGGGTACCATTCCGATGGACTCTTTTCCTCTATGAGGGGAGTCTCCCTAATATGGAGTGAGGCCAAGTTGATATTTAATTTTTTGCATGCGGCAGTCAAGAAATTACATGGACATAAGTATCTCATCCAACATTAGAAGAATTCCTTCCTTTGCTTCGTTAAATGGTACAATAAAACTTTTCCCACCAATGCCTTCATTTGCTAGTAGAGGTTGATTGTTTGCATATATTGGCCATATCTACCACAAGAATGCTTCGTATCGAGAACCTAGATATCCACTTCTCTTGCAACCTTTATATCTAATAAAAAACCATTTTCTTCTTTGATGTTTCTCTTTGCCTATGTTATTCATATTGAATTAAAGCAATATATGGATATGAAACTGGCTAGCTGAAGCTTCAACTCATTGGTAAGCACATAAGCTTTCTTAGGCTTCATAGAATTTTGACCCTCTAAAATATATAGCCTATTGTCTTGACATGGTGAGCACCTAAAGGCACAAACAAGACTGCATCAGTTCTGGGAGGTTACTAAAGTTAGTAAGGTTGAGGCCGAGAATACTAGTATGAGTGTCGTAGAAGGAGCAGATAGAATGAAATAAAGATGAATGGCTCCATCAATGATAGACTAAAAACTTTGGAGTTCTCATAGAAGAGGAAATGGTGAAGGAGGAAAAACACTAGCAAAGAGGAGAGGACACAAAGTTTCTAACAGCTACAACCCAATTGGTAAGAGAATTTGAGATGAAACATCCAAGATAGAAGGAAACCAAAGCAACAATGAAAATCATTCAAGCAGCATAACCATGAGAGAGCCAAGAACTTGGAGTTAAAAAAGACTAAGTAGAATCATGAAAACAAATTAGGGCAAGGGGGGAGTTAAAATCATAACTTAGAGACAACATGCCCTGCACATGGGATGACTGCCTTTCATAATGTAGTGTGTTAGAAGTCTCATTGCCACTTGATGGCCTTACGATCTTTGTGGAGGGTTTCCTTACATTTCCCTCACATTAGTGCTAGGAAGGACAATTGACATGCCCCACTCCATTTATAGTGCCTCTTCCTGCCCTATAGGGGACCAAATTTCCTGTAATATTTTTATTTTAAAAATATATTTTTATTTTTTAAATATATATAATTTGAAAATTGATAAGATTTGTTATTTTTCAATATTAAATAAATATAAAATTAAAATAAATTTATATTAATAATATTTAATTAATATTAATGTTAAATTAAAAAAAAATAAATAAAAAAAACCACAATAGTAATATTTACGATGATTAATTTTAATTAAAATTGAAAGGAAAAAAATGATAATAAAATTTAACCAAACTCATTAATATTATAATTAAACCTAACATTACTATAAAAAATCTATAGTTAATTATAAAGAAGTTATTAAAAACTTTAAAAACAAAACAAAATGTTAGGGAAAAATAAAAGTATTTATTCGTTCCTTTTCTCAAAATAATTTTGTTAATTTGAATGACAAAATACATAATTGTGGGGTATTTTCTAGTTGAGTATAGAGATATTGTTCAGTGACGTTACATTTAAAAATAATAAAATAATTTTTACATTAACAAATTAAAAAATATTAATAACAAAAACAATCAATGTCATTCATAAATAAAATACTTTGATTTCCATCTTAATTTTACATCAAACAAGTGAAAATTAAAAATTTCTAATTTCTTTTAGTTAAAATATTTTATTAGCATGTTGTTAAAAACTAGCATAGATCCATATTAACTCCAAACATATCGAGAGATGAATTAAATCTTGTGTGGTTTCAAGTTTTGCATTCAAAAAGAAATTACATATTCATAAATTTGATATCTATGGCTTGGTAAATCATGAATTAAGATAAATCTATGCTACTATATTAAATATTAAATTTATATTATTGTATTATAGTTAAATATTTATTTATTTTTTAAAATAATTAAAATATATGTTTTTTATTGAAAATGTATAATATATAAAATTATATTATTATTTAAAGTTTAGTTTTTTTTAATATATATTTACGTTGTATATTTATGTTTATTTAGTTTTTGTGTGTCTCATTCGATATGCTTCAGGCTCATAATGGAGAGGATGGACAAGGAAAATTATAATGTCTATAAGGAAAATCATTTAATTTGATTAAATGTTGGTCTAGAAAATAATTTGGAAAGACTTTTTAAGGGGCTTCTAAGAACTCACCACTCGACGAAGCATCTGCATTAATATTCCGAACAGTGTTCAAGATCATTATTCCCAACTTTTTTAAATCTAAAGATTTATTTAGGCTAAACTATTTATAATTATTAAATTTTACTTTTAGAAATTGATTTTTTTTTTAATTATTTTATTGTATGGTTAATGGTTTTCATTTATAAAGATTAAAATTTGATCAAATTTTGAAAATTGACGTAGTCGCCGCCACTACTGCTGGTTCTCTGCGTTTGTGGCCGCAGGCCAGCGTCAGCCCTCTGGTAGCTGCTTTGGAGGGCTCCGCCATTCATTTTCATAGGTGACAGGTATTTTTTCGAAGTCTCAAGAAGTTATGTTGCTCCTGTCTCCCTGCGCAGCGCTTAGGAAGGGTGTCGCGGCGCACTGTGTCGACCCCCTTGTTCCTGCGCAACGCACCAAGGTTGCGCAGCGCTTATAAGAGTTACGCCCAAAAGATCTACATGCTGAACCTCTTTGCGAGTAGTGTGCTATTGGGCTCTCGGGTGTCTACCTGCGGGGCCCTGCGGCTATAGCGCTCCTCCGCTCAGTCCTGCAGTGCCTTTCCTCCTCATGGAGTCCAACGGGGGCCCTGTCCCCCCCCCCCCCTCATCTTACCTCTGGAGGTTTCCACGTTCCAAGCTATGATTGTTGCAAGTTCGAAGCGCCCTCCCTGTGCTAGTCAGCAAAATTTTTTCAAGAAATTAGACTCTATCCCTACGGTTTCCCTTCCTGAAGAAGAAACTTGCAAAGCTACTCTGAATCTAGCTAAGAGACAACTAATAGGCCAGTTTACGAGTCTCTAGCCTTCCCCCAAGTTGATGGAGGACTGGACTCAAAGAAACTGGTCTCCCTTGATCAAAGAGGGGGTCAAAAGTTATTTTGCGAGCAAAGGATTCTTCATATTCGTTTTCGAAAGCCCAGATGATAGAAGTCTAATCTTCAGAAATGGTCCTTATTTCATGGGACCACAAGGTCTAAAATCTAAACAAATGGTCCCCAAATTTTGATTCCTCCCAGGACGTCCCCTCTGTTGTCCTGGTTTGGGTACGACTTACCCATCTGCCTCTTCACTGCTGGAACCAAAAAAATCTTCAGATCATTGGTAGTGCTCTAGGAAAATACATAGATCAAGCTGCAAGAAAAGACCAGTACTCATGTGCCCGAATCTGTGTAGAAGTGGATCTAGAAGAGGGTTTGCCTGAAGCAATTAAGCTCACTGTTGCTGGGTGGACTCACATCCAGGAACTGGATTATGAACAGCTCCCTTTCAAATGCAGACATTGTCATGGCCATGGTCATTTTGCAAAGCACTGTAAGAAAAAGGTCGAGGAGCAAACAAACAAAACAAACGAGGATCAATGGACTTTAGTTCAAAAAACTGCCCATCAAAAAAAGGGAAATGGAAAAGGTAACACGTCCGAAGCTCCAAGCAGTTCCAAGCTCAATCAAGAAAAGGATGCAACCCCGAACGGTGCAGAAAAAGCCCAGACCAATCCTGCAAGCTCGACCCAAGAAAATCTGGAACACATAGAAGTCCCTCCTCCCAACAAAGATGGAGAAGAAGCAATACAGGTCGATGCCTCACAAGGTAGCCCCTCCAACCCCTCATATGTTGAAGTAACAAGGAAAAAGCCAGCAGAAAGCTCAGGTTCATCAGAGGATGAAACCTTCGAGCGTCTTTCCAAAAGAGCAGGCAGGAAATATCGCAAAGAACTAAGGGAAGAGGAGGCTGAACGACTCAAAGTTCAAGGAAGCCAGTCCACCATAGAAATTTCCATTGGAAGAAATACCAGACCAAGGCCTTCTAAGGGAGGCCCTATCCTCCCCCTCAAGTAAACTATGAAGCTCGCCTCTTGGAACTGCAAAGGACTGGGGAATGCCTCTAAAGCTGAAGTAGTTATGGATCTCCTGAAAATAGAACCCTCAGACATTCTCATGCTCCAAGAGACGAAGATAGAAGGGCAAGCTCTTCTAGATATCAGCAAGTCAAAATGGAAGAAAAGTGCAGGAAAAGTAGTAAGCTCATGGGGATCTTCCGGAGGGCTGGCAACTCTTTGGACAGAATATTTATTTCAGCTAAAAAAATCCCATGAAACCCAGCACTAGATCTTCACGGAGCTGACACACTGTGCAAGTAAGTTGACCATCTCTCTGTTTAATCTTTATGTCCCTGTCATATACTCTGAAAAACGAGAATGCTGGAACTCTCTCTCAGCTTTTTTAGAACAGCATAATCCAAGCAATATTATCATAGCAAGTGGCCTCAATATAGTCTTGAAAACAAAAGAAAAGAGGGGTGGCTCTAGCAGCACCTATGCTGGCCTTTGTGGAAGAGCTCTCACAGTAATGGGACCTTTTAGATTTCAATCTTGTCCGTGGTCTTTTCACTTGGTCCAATAATAGATCTGGGCTTGATCACATTTCTGCCCGCTTGGATCGATTTCTGGTCCAAAGCTCCCTTATGATGAACAAAAAGATAATCAAGACCAAAATTCTTCCCAAGCTAACCTCTGACCACAAGCCGATTCAACTTCTCCTAGAAGATGAAGAAGATCTTGGCCCTCTTCCATTCCGTTTAAGCCCCTTATGGATTGAGAGAGAAGGGTTCACTAATATTGTGAAAGAAGCTTGGGCCAAAACCTTCTCAGGGTCCTCAAGTTTTGTTTGGGAGCAAAAACTTAAGGCCACAAAACATGCTCTGAAGGATTGGATAAGGAAACTAGTCCCTACTCCAACCAGCATAAGAAAAGAAGTAGTGCATACTCTGAAGACCCTGCAAGCAGACATGGAAAGCAATGAGATCATAGCGGACCTGTTGGAACAAGAAATAAAGGTCCAATGCTCAACTTACGGATCCTTCCGAAAAGAAGAAGAATATTGGAGAATCAAATCCAGAAGTTTGTGGCTAAAATCAGGGGATCAGAACACCTCCTTCTTTCACAGACAATATAGAGCACGGTTGTCCAGGAATCATATCTCAGAAAGAAAAACAGCAGAGGGCCATGTGAGCAAAGGATTCACTCAAGTCAAAGCTGTTGCTCATAGCCATTTCAGGAATTTATATAGTGAGGGATTCTAGGTCTACAAGGAGGAAACAATAGATTTCCTCTCTAACATCCCACATCTCATCAGATCTAAAGATAATGCTGCACTTTCCAACGAGGTAACAGAGGAGGAAATCATCAAAGTTATCTGGTCCACGGAATCAGACAAGGCTCTGGGCCCAGACGGATTCACAATACATTTCTATAAAGCTTGCTGGAATATCATTAAAACTGATCTCCAAAAAATGATAAAGGGGTTCATGAAAAAAGCTAAGATCGGTGGAGGAACCAATTCCACTTATCTAGCCTTAATTCCCAAAGACTCTGATCCTAAAACATTTGCAAGATTCAAACCTATATCGCTTTGTAATGCATCTTACAAAATTCTGGCCAAACTTTTAGAAAATAGGATCAAGCCTCTGCTCAAAAGGCTGATCTCCAGTCCCCAAGGTGATTTCGTGGAAGGTAGGGATATCCTCGACAATTTCATTCAAGTTCAGGAGACAATCCACTCCAGCAAACAACGAAAAGAGAAAGGTATGTCGATAAAATTAGATATGGTGAATGTGTTTGATAGAGTAAATCGTTCTTTCCTCATTAAAGTTCTCCTCTCCTTTGGCTTCTCTCCCCACTTTGTCCAACTTATAAATGCCTGTATTGACAATACGTGGATCGCCCCCCTTGTCAATGGTCGCCCTTCAAATTTTTTTCAAGCTCAGAGAGGCATCAGGCAGGGATGCCCTCTCTCCCCCTTCCTGTATATCTTAATGGCTGACTCCCTCAGTAGAAAACTCATAGCTGAAATAATTGTTGGCTCCCTTCCTGGTCTTAAACCCTCCACAGGTGTCGATCCTCTGAACCATGCGCTCTTTGCAGATGATTCACTACTCCTTGGAGGTGTGTTTACCAAAATTGCCAAAGCTTTCGACACTGTCCTAAAAATCTACTGTAGAGTTTCAGGAGCTCTGGTCAATGAGAGTAAGAATGATATCTACAGCTAGAACATTGATCAACAAGAGCTCATAAGCATCTCAAACCTCCTTGGGTTCAGAGGACATGCTCACTGGGATCGAATCAAATACCTTGGACTCCCCATCACAAATGGATCTAACAGGAGGTCGCTCTGGACTGACATCATATGCAAAATCAAAGCAAAAATAGCAGCTTGCGGTGGCTTCTGGCTAACTAAAGGAGGCAAAGTTATTTTAATCAAGTCACTGTTGTCCGCACTCCCAATTTATCAAGCTACATTCTTATTAGCCCCTAGAAACGTTATGGATCAGATATGTAAACTTTTAAGAGATTTTTTATGGCAGGGAGGGAAAGGTAAAGAAAGAAAAATGCACTTATCTAATTGGGAATTGGTGAAAAGGCTGATCGCAGAGGGTGGCCTCCAAATTCGTGATCCCTCCCTCGTCAACCTTGCGTTGGGAGGAAAGCTCCTGTGGAAATTGGCACATAAGCCCAACCATCCAATTAGAACTACTTTGTTGTCCAAATACGCTCACAACCTGTCTTTCAGAAATCTGCATTTTGACCCCCCCGTCAACAGCTCGTAGGTCTGGATTCTCTGCTGTAAAAGCAGCATCTTCTTCAAAAAATCGTTGTACTGAGTGCCGAGCAATGGCAACCGAACCAATATGTGGCATGACCGAATCATGGGGCACGATCCTTTGGAGGAGAACGAGGATATATCATACCTTAGAGACTAGTTGACCCAGGAAGGTATCAACAAATTATATGACCTCTCTCTTTGGGATCACCAGGGAGAATGGGCCGGATGGGACTTCCATGGTGTCCTTGTCTGGTTAACGCCCCAAAAAAACTTTCTTATCGAGTTGTTGGAAGATTCTACTCCTAAAAACCGATACATGAAAGACAGTTGGGCTTGGGGACAGTCAGGCATATACTCCACAGCAGTAGGCTACAAAGCTCTTCAGGACTCAAAGAACAACAGTCACACTCTAGCCTTTTGGAAACTAGTATGGGACAATCTAGCTCTTCCAAAAGTGAACTTATTTTTCTAGACTCTGGTCCATAACAAACTTCTAACATGAAACAATTTAGAGAAAAGGAATATTGCAGGGCCTCATAGGTGTGAGCTATGCAGAAGCAACCTCGAAACTTCCCAATATTTATTCTTGGATTGCAATTTTGCTAAGGAAGTGTGGGGTCTTACTCTTTTGGATCTTCAGATCTCCGCTTTCCCTCAGAGTACTATTGTTGATCTATTCGCCTCTTAGAGAAATTTCTATCCTCATAGCATCCCCATCAAATTTTTCTGGCATAAATTTGGACAGCTATTCCCAAATTTATTTGTTGGCAGCTCTGGTTGGCCCGTAATGATCAAATATTTAATGGATTTTGACATTCCCCTCTATAGGTCATAGTTAAAGCTAAAGCCTTCCTCTTGGCAACAACCCAACAATAGTTTTTTAAAGAAGATTCATTGCTCCTACCCGAAGAAAGGAGATGGCTTCACCCCCTTGAGCCTTCTCCTCAAAAGTTCCTTCTCACTCCTCAAATAGCAAACCCAGAATGGCGTAAAAGAGACTCTGAGGATTCTTTCATAAACTGGTGGAGGTCCAAAAATCTAACCACAATCTTCTTCGATGGGGCCTCCAAAGGGAACCCCGGGATTGCTGGTGCTGGAGGGGTCATTTATTCTTCGGATGGGAGTTCAAGAGACTGCTTCTGCTGGGGTCTAGGCTAGAAAACCAACAACCAAGCAGAGATATTTGGTCTTCTCAAAGCTTGCCTCATAGCAAGAGAAAAGGGTGTCAAAGACCTCCAAGTTTTCAGAGATTCCGAGATTCTAATAAAAAAATTAAACTCAGAGGATCTCTTCAACAATGCTAGTCTCAACAAAATTCTAGGCAGATTGAAAAGAGTCCTTCAATATTTCACCTCCTACAAGTTCTATCATATCCTCAGAAACCTGAATGATGAAGCGGACCAGATGGCGAACAAAGGATGCTCTCTCATGAAAGGGAAGCTAATTATAAACGACGGTAATTCCTTTCAAATTCCTTGAAAACGATGCAACTTAAAAGCTGAATTTGTTGGATGTTTACTTTGTAATTGGGGCTGCCTCGGCAAAGACCCCTCCTATCTTTTTCAAATAAATAAAACTTATATTCGTTACAGTTAAAAAAAAATAAAAATTGATTTCATTTATAAGTTTGTTTGTAATTTTCTAACAGTATTTTATTTTTATATTCAATTATTGTGATTTTGAAAATAAAATTATATTATTGTGATTATGATGTAATTTTATTAATTTTTTTTTTTTTTTTTTTTAAATAATTTTAATATTTAATTTACATTCCACTCGAGAGAATGAAAGAGTTTACCAATAGAGTTATTCGAGAGAAAGATATAGTTTATATTCATCTTGTAGTGTTTATTTAAAAATATGTGATGATAATGATGATAATGGTTACCGTCCACTGAAACCAAATTGGTCTATCGAACCTATACTTTTCTTAGTTTTTAAATTTTCTAGCTCCTCATATTTCTTGGCGACATTGGTGCTGTAGCTTTCTTTTTTTTCTCTACGGTCTTCCAACTTCCTTTATCTTGCATCTCTTTCATCTCTTCTGGTTCTTGGGACATTGGTGTCTTAGCTTCATGATTTATTGTGTTCATCCTTTTGAAGATAGTCGGAGAAGAAGTTTGGTCTAAGAGATCTGCTTTGTTGTTAAATGAAGATTTATTTTGTGCAGTATTTGAATCCTCATAATGGTTGATGCTTAAGGGATTGTCGAGTTCAATTTTTTGTTGTTGGGCAGGGATTTCTCCCTGCTTGTCTTGAGAGTTGTTTCTTTCTTGCTCAATTTCTTGTGATTCAGAGTTTTCTCTAGAGTATTCTTCTTTGATCACAGTGTAGTGTTATTTTTGTGCTCCTTCCCACCATGTAGATCTGTGGTGGTTTTTTCTAGAAGAATTTTTTTGGGAGGTTTTTGGGATTTTTGGCTAGATGATCTGTCTCAAAGCAGGATCGACATCAGAAGAGAACACTTTCATAATCGAGTTTCTGGTTCCACACATAGTCTTTACTTGTTAGGTTTATTTCCGCTGGGAATCCAGCATTGAAGTCCATTTCCACACATATGTGTGCATAGGTGGTTCTGGGATATTCCTCTGTTTCTGGGCACCTGCAGTAAAATTTCCCAATTGCATTTCCAATGGCTTTTAACGAGGAGAGATTCCAGAGATGTAAGGGTAGGCTTGGCAATCTCACCCAAACTGGTGCTGAAGTTATGACTGTTGTTGAGGGATCGAATGATGGGTTCCATGGCTTCATAAATAGGCCTGAGTTTTCCTAAAACCAAGGGCCGGAATCTAGAATACATTGTCTGCTTTCAGGATTTTCAAAATCTACTATAAAGAAACCCCTAGCACAGGGGTAGATATTAATTTCATCAGAAATGGCATGCTTCCATACCTCTGAGATCCAATTGTGGAGAGCTGTCAGCTGCAGCCAAAAACCATTGAACCGACAGTTTAGGGCACTTTCAGAAAACTTCAAAGCCTCATTGAGTGAGGCCTAGACCACCTAGACAGTGAGAGTTGGGGCTTCACTAATGATATGGGCAGGAGCTTGCCCTCCAAAAGTGGACGGAACTGAGCCAGAAGCTATTTTCACAAAGCTGAGAGCCATATTTTACTTGCCCGTCGAACCCAGCCACAGATAAATAAGGCAGAAGATTAGACCTAGATCTAGCCACAAAAGATTAGATCTAGAACCCTGTCGTAGAGTTAGATCTAGATCTAGCCACAGAAGATTAGAACCCAGCCGCAAAGAAATAAGGCAGAAGATACCAAATCCACCTTACAAATTTTTTGAGATTTGGCCTTGGATAGGGTTCGCAGTATAAGATAAAGTTTTGTTGCAGATAATGAAATGTTTTTTCCGTAGAAAATGACTATGAGAGACGATTCAGTATAAGATAACATTTTTTTTGTAGGTAGTGAGATGGGTTTCTCTTAAAAGGGACTATGAGAGATAATTCAACATAAGATAATGTTTTTTTGTAGGTACTGAGATGTTTTTCTCATAAAAAAGGACTATGAGACGATTCAAGATGAGGAACAAGTTATTTGAGCTCAGGGACTTTGTTGATTACTCATCTATGGTGTTGTTTTTTATGTTGAGAAATCTCCTCACGTGTGCCTACAATGCCAGGTTGGGCCTTTGTTGATTACTCATCTATATTGTTGTTGTTTGTCTTGAGCAATCTCTTCACACTTGCTTACAATGCCAAGTCATCAAACACGTTTTAAAGTTTTTCGAAATTTAGACTTTTGCCATTTGAATTAAGTTTTTCAGAACTTAGACTAATGTGATTTGAATTGAGTTGATTTTTGTTTTAGAATACAACTAATTAAAAAAATGAAATAATTCAAATGGCTTCCAATGCCAAGTTGCTCAATGATCCAGACATTTCAAGTAAGTTTTAACAATTTTCAAAATTAAACTTTTGTTATTTGAATTGAGTTGATCTTTTTGTTCTGGATTCATATCATTTATTAAAAAAAAAGGTTTTAATATTACTTCACATCTCACACAAAAGCTCAATTGGTAATCGTTTGATATTGAAGTATTATGTTTCATGAAATTCCAATTTCAAACTTCTCAATAATTAAAAACATTTCTTTTCACTTTTAATTTTTTAATAGAACAAAATGAAAATGAATTTGTATTGCTATAATTTATATTAAGTAGATCAATTTCTCAATCCCTGTGACTTCAAAAGATACAAAATCTCTCAATAGCCACCATTCCAGCCCAACGAGGATTTTATATCTTTGATTCTATATTAAAAGTTTATTATACTTCTTCTAAACCACACTAATAAGAAATATGGTCTCATGCTAATACTACCATCTACATCCAACAGGCCAGAGCAATGTTGCACGAAGCGGGAGCGAAGCGGAAGCGCGAAGCGGAAGCGCGGAGCGCGGAAGCGTCATTTTCCAAAAATCTAGGAGGCGAAGCGTCCGCGGAAGCGTTTGCTATATATATATAT